>WTSP01024980.1:157902-180513 GCA_025331215.1 Actenoides lindsayi | reverse complement strand
TATGAAAAAGGAAATTACAGCATATATGTATTTCACAGAAAGGTTGTCAAAACCAATGCTTTGAAGATTGTAGTGGTCAAATATGTTAATGTGGGTTTCAGAGCCACAGAAAAAGCTGCTAAGCAAGTTATTCTTTAAAAAGTCACTAGTTGTTTTTTGTGGGAATCATGGGAGAAGTAGAGTTTATGGAACAATTTGAACTAGAACTTTTAAAAGCACAGATAAGGTCTATGAAATCTGAGACATAGCACTGCAAGAAGAGAAACTACATAGAAAGAAGTAGTCAAATAGGGTTAGGGTTGGTGTCATTAGTGGATGGTTTATAGATACTTTTTTTTTAATCTCTTCTGCTCACATACTGTTGATTTATTCAGCGGATATACAGTTTCGTTACCTCAAGGCGTATTTTATATCTAATCTTATAAACTAAAGGATTTGCAAACCTAATAAATACCTACATAAATGACTTCAAAGGGAAGCTTTTGTGTTACAGCAAGGATTTGGTGGATCATCGGATGTTGCCCTTGTGTGTCAGGCAGTGTGGAATAACTGCCCAAATGCAACATGAGACTTTGCTGCAGGAGTTGCCAGCTCTTGGATGAGCCCTGGAACAAGCATTTATTCCCTATAGATTAATTTTCTAGCACTTTGGTTGGTTTCTTTGTTGAGAGTAAAGTATCCATATTTTGACCAGTACCCTGGCCTAGATTCACTGCTTTTGTTTTCTCCTTTGTTTAAAGTGGGCATCCTGCCTTGTATTTCTTATAATGAGTTGAAGCATGTAACAAAACATCCCTTTGTAAAATAGAAGAGACAATCTCTGTCAACAGTCATCTAACAGTCAGTAAAGCAGCCCAGTATAACATTGGTTGGGGTAAAAAAATTATTATGTGATTACTACTTTATAAGCATGAAAAAATATTAGAATAGTTTGCTGTAGAGTTACAGTGAGTGGCTATCAACTATTAATACATAGAAAGCACATACTGCACCCTAGCTTCATGTGAAACATTGTTCAAATTAAAGCCATTTGCCAATAAAAAATATTTTAAAATGAGGCCTCATTAGATGAGATATTTTTCAAAATTGAATTTTGATCTCCTTCTATTTTTAATAGAAAAGTTGAAAATCCCTGACAAGAAGAAAGATGATGTTAATGTAATTATTTACAGAGTGTTAATGGAATTATTTACAGACTGTTAACGACACAAATGCTAGAAGACTACTCTACAACAATTAATATTATTACAAGTTATAGACAGATTTCTGGTCAAGAATATTGCAGAAGAGCTCTTAGTAGACCAGCTGGCACATGGCTGTCCAACAGTTTAAAGGAATGTATTTAGGATTCTCTACAAAGAGCAAATGGGAGGTGAATGGTTCAGAGAAAGGGAAGCAGGAAGCGATGACTGAACTGCCAGCACACCCAGTCCTGCTTTCTCATCCCCAGTGACACTTGTGCCAAATATGTGTTGTCCCTGCAGCACATAAAGTGCTTTCCTACACAATTTTGTGAAATTATTTATACTCTTGTGGATGAAGAATACCTTGTAAGCACGAAATGTTAATTAAAAAGTGCTTTTTGCAGCAAAGAAGTAGGGTGGGGAAATACATGTATAAAGCTTTGTTTGTATTTGAAACTTCTTATAAAAATATGCTTAGGATCTACAGTACAGAAAAGACTCAAACCCCAGGTGGTTTAGATTCTCTACAACCAAGCCATGAAATAGCTTTACTTGCCTGAAATTAAAAAAAAAAAAATAATAAAAATAACCGCATCTTCCATTTTTCCAGTCTTGGGTTTCTAGGCTTAGTCAGTTATACCTGCTTATTTATCAATCACACACAAGCCAAGTGGCTCTTTGCACAGCAGTTCTCTCCTGCCTCAGTTCTATGCTCGGATACCAGAGACCTTCTCAGGCCAAGCTGTCACAAGTTGCACGGCATCCTGGAGCCTCTGCCCAGTGTCATTTGGGCCTGTGTTTGCTGCTCACACCCCAGGGCTGCACAAAGAAAGGATGCAGCTCTGAGGCCATTCGCAGGTGCAGCACTTTGTTGTAGTATCACTATCCTGGGGATGCTTTGTTGTAGTATCGCTATCCTGGGGATGCTTGCGGTGTCTTCTCGCTTCAGTGTGACAGAAATACCAGCTGTCGTTTGCTAGTCCAGTAGCAGCAAGGATCAGCAACTCATTGTGAGTTCAGGGCTCCTTGCTACTTTCTTACACAAACCGGTACTGATCTAGTACTATTTATCCTCTCAGCGTCTGTGTGTTGGAAAGAAATGTGGAAAGGGTGGATAAAGATCCTGAAGTTTCCCAAGCTCATATTGTGAAGTTAAGTTTTTTTTCCAGTAGGCCCCGAATGGATTTGATCTAAATTTTAGTGCCAGTGTTATTATGGTGATCACATAGTTGATCTATTTTTAAAAGAAAATCCTTTTTAACTTTCAGAAGGTCAGATTTGCCCTACTACTTTTCCAGAAGGACCAGTTACATTTGGAACTGAGAACCTGAAAGACTTAGAGGGCACACGCTGTCAATATTTTATAGCCCACAGTGAAGGATTCTGATTACTCTGATAATGCTTTCTCCCCACATCAAAATAAATGCTTTAATCCGTCATGCTTTTGGATTCACTTAAGATGCTTTCAGTTGAGATGTGCTCTTTATGTGAAATCAGCTATCGCCGTTTTTCAGTTTACACAAGTTGCTCTTAAGGGAGGGTGCTTGCTGTAGAAGATTCCAGATTTTGAATTCCTGTTCTCCAAAATTAATTTATGTGAAAGTAAATAATTAATATCTGCCAGGCTCAAATAACTCATCTACACTTCAAAATTAATTGAATATTAAAAATCCAATAATCTTAATTTGCCAGAAACATCTATAAACATTTATCTTCTATCCTTTTGTAATGGACTTTGACAGATCTGCATTTGTTTAGCCATAGCAAGTACAAAGCAAGATCTTTGTAGTTCTTTTACCCTCACCCTGAGAATTTCTCTATGCCCCTGAGATAATTGGATGTTCTTCTTTTCTGGCAGGTACTGGACTGGATTGAAAATCATGGAGAAGCCTTTCTGAGTAAACATACAGGAGTGGGGAAGTCTCTACACAGAGCACGTGCGCTGCAGAAAAGACATGATGATTTTGAAGAGGTCGCACAGGTAAGAATCAGACACTTTTGCTTTCTGGTTTGATTTTTGTTACTTCTCTTGTATAACGAGAAAAAACCTATATCTGTTTTGGATCACATTGCTATCTTCAAATGTTTAGAGCTGACCAGGATCTCAGCATGCACATTGAAGAGCATGGCAGCAGCACGACTTAAAATCACAAAATCACAACGTTGGCTGAATGGGAGGTCTCAAACCCTATAAGAAATTGCAAGCAGTTTATGGGACAGCAATGCAAGGTGTTGGGACATAGATGAGGATGGTTATGAGCAATAAAAAAAAAACAGTTCTAACTCCTACAGTAGAAACTGTGGACCTTGAGAATAAGGAACGTGGAAATGAGCAGCTAGTAAAGAAGCAGGGGAAGCACTAGTGTATGTTTGCAGTATGGGCAACTAGTCTTCCATTCTTTCCGACAGTACAGTGTATTATGTGGAAGGATGTTTTGTTTATTTTGGAATGAGAGTTCATCATTAGAGGTAGACATTATTATTATCATCATAATTATTATTATTAATTTTCCTCATAGCACAGTGTAAGCAAGGCTTGCCCAGGAATTTTGGTATGAAGCCAAAAGCTTATAACTTTTCCTTGAAGTATGGTCATAGTAGATGTGTAAACATACATCCCATCTTTTTTTTATAGAATTTAAGAAGAGGACCTTTGACAAGTTCTTCCAGGGACTGAATAGCTTTTTCCTTTTTTTTTTTTTTTTTTCATTCTTTTCTCTTCTTCCTTAAAGTATCTTATGGCCAGAAATTATCCAGTCTCAGATCTGGCTGTCAGATCATGTTATACCATTTTAGTTTAGATTTGAAGCATCTTCTATCAGAAATTGATCTTCTATAAAGGTACTTCTGCTTTGGGTATTTCAGATGAAACCCTAATTAATCTGTGTAAAGCAGAATTTATCAAATGCTTTGTCTTCCCAATACAGACAAGGCAGGTTATTACTCAAATATTTCACTGTGGCATAAGGCAAAAATGTGTTAGACTATAGGGTTTTTTTCTATAGTACCCTACCCATGTGCTGGCCTAGTTTAGTTTCAGATGTTTCCAGCAACAGGGACTTACCTCTTTCACTGTGCCATCGGGGAAACTGTTTCATTGCCTGATGGCAGCTACAGGCTAGATTTTCATTTTTTTTCCTTTCCCTCATATTCAAATTATTTTTTTTTTCTTTCCCCTTGTTTATATCCCTTTAGTATTACTTATCTCTCTTAAGGAGATAAATGCCAGGGAAGGACATGAATTAAGAACCCTGAAATGTCTGTAAAATGTTAGCATATCTTCTCCTATGTGCCTCTCAATCATGGTAAACATATTTAATTCTGCTAGCATGTTCTTATTAACTGATCCCTTAAATATAATTTGTTACCTGTTTCTTTAGATCCATTTAGTTTGCCAGCATACTTCTTCCAATTACATGTTCAGCTCTTGAAGGAATATTCTACTGTTTGGCTTGCTAATGAACTTCAGTGTTACCTTTCATCTGCGATGGGCTGTCTTTGCATACCATTGACAATCACACAGCCTGAAAGCAGCAGTTCTTTATTGGTGGGTCTCTAAAATTTCATGGGACCTCTTGTGGATTTAAGTCTTCTGGTAACAGGTTGAATTTCTAGAATTACCTTTTGCAAATCTATTAAAATGGACCTTAGGCTGGAGACTGCAAACCACAGTTCTACAAAGCCTCCTTCAAAAGGACAAGCTAGTGGAGGGTTTTCATTGTGAAATCAACATTAGGTGCCTTTCCAGAAAGAGTCAGCTGTTATTGGATGCAGTACTGGAGTAACGAATTAAGATGAAGATCATGTAATATACAGGAGCTGAAATGATTTAATGTCCTTTGTGGCTTTAATACTTTCTAGATCTTCCTTCTCTATGATACATTAGTTTCAGAATTAGAGTTACATCTCACATTTCTGGATAACAATTCATTTCTTTTTTACCTCCTCTTTGAGTAATACTTTGCTGGAGATATAGGAAACATGTTAAGAACAGGTGAGAGAAGACAGAAAAATAACATGGTTTTAACAATAGAGATGAGAGCAAGCTGTCTGTCTGTCTGCATGTGGAAACAACAGCTCATTCAAGGCTTGCTTCACTGGATAATGTGGTTTGGAGATATATCCCCTCACTGGGGTTTAGGAAACTTAGATATGCAGCTTGCATGCATAGGTATTAGGGTGAGTCACAGCAGAATTATTTCACTTAAGACTTTTCTAACCCCTCTCTTAGTCCCTCTTCAATACTATTTCTACATGTCTGTCTGTGAATAACTTGACATTTTCATTCACTTCATGAGGCCAAATTCAGAGCAGAGGGTGTATGAATCTAGTTCACTGGATGACCACGTGTTCAAACGAAGGTGGATGTTTGTAAGGAGTATGGTGAGGAAACAGAAAAGTATAGTTTGCATGGGTATAAAAATCTCTTAGATTCCTCTGAATCCAATTATTTTAAATGTTATGCGATAGCATCTATCAGCATCTCATTGCTTTGCCTGGACAACTGTGAACAGGCACAATCAGTCCCACACTCCAAGTATGAAGTTTACGGTGCCTCCTAATTAGAAATAACTGACACAAGTCAAACATGGCTACTTCCCCCCTGGCTTTGACAGGCGTAGTTTTCTCTGGTGTATTCACACCAGAATACCATTGCTAATTTATGAGGCCTGTCTGCAGTGTGACACTGGAATGTGATGCTGGCAAATGGACATGGGGACACGCACTGAGGGGAAGTGAAAGGAATCTCAGGCTTGATCCGAGGTCAAGGACTTGAGAATAAAATACTCTCTGCTTTGGAAAGAGTGATAGTGAGGGTAACAGGGAAGGCCATAAATTTATTACACCAGGGATTCTTCTGCAGAAGCTTCTAGTGAGGTCAATTTTGTGATTGGGGAATAAATCTCCCTACTCTCATTATGGCCAGTTTTTATTCTTCCTAACTTCCTTCTTGATGCTTAAATTAACTCTTTAGAGTTGGTTGGTGATTAATTCTAACTTAACTTTAATTATTTGTCATCTTTATAAGGTAGCAAATATCTTTGCCATGGCTAGGGTGGAAGGAAGCACTTGTTCCCAGTATAGCCATATAATAAAGCATGTGTGCTAAGATCCTGAAACAAATGAATGAGTTTGCCTGTTTCCCTCATCAAGATGTTAATTACTGGACTTAATGACAATGAAAACAATTGTGTTTCTATTTTGTTTGTTAAGAAAAACAAAGTGTAGTACCGACATACCTGGTGAGATTGACAGCAGTAGTATTTGCTATTGGCAGTTCTCTGAAAAAAAAACACATTTAGCCTGCCATACAGTATAAATTTATTCTTCCGGCTCTGATATATTTGTTCTTATCTCCTACTGTTTCAGAAAGGCATTTGCAAAGGTCAGATTAGAAACAATTTTCATGAGTTTTCTTGGTATTTTCAACAGTGGGCAAAACACTCATGCTTTTGAATGCTGCCTGACTGCATGTAGAGAAGAGCTGTGTATCTGGGATTGCTGTGCTAAGAAATGCTCTGATTGACTGACCTGCCAAGGCACTAGATGGAGAGGTGGAACGTGCTCCCTCTATGTCTGATTAGAAACTCCACAGATTTATAAATCTGGATGTAATGATTCAATCAGGCATGGCCCAAATAGATCACATTCCTGCATACAGCTGTGCTTGGAAAATGTCAGTGATTTTAGAGCACTGCATTGTGGGCAGTAAGACATATAATTTGGGGTCCCTTTTTCTCATAACTGCTGTTTAGACAGTGCTCTGGCAAATTTTCTGACTGTATTTATTCTACATGGAACACACAGATGGCAAATGTTTGAATTAGGATTAAAAAGCCTGAGCTCCTGGGAGGGAGTCTTTTATCTTGTATATACCTGTGACTGTTTCTCAGCCAGTGCTGATACTGTTCACAGGCTGTCACCCTGAAAATGCCAACCTTAGGCACAGTGCCTACCACACGTGAAATTTAGTAGTCAGGCATTATTGATGAGGTACCTATCAAGGTATCGCCAAAGAAACAACCACTCTGGATGTATCTGCAATGTTCCTGCAATGACAGCCCCTTTGCTGGGCTGGAATTACTTTATGCAAGTCAGGTAACCATAGCGCAGCCATTTGTGATTGTAAATCCAAAGATGATTTCACTTTAGACTCTCTAACCTTTCCTTATTCAGGGCTTTTATCCTGAAAAGCAGTGTGGAGTTGAGCTGAACGTGCTGGAAACCCTTCTCTTATTCTCTGTATGTGAAGGGAAGGGCCGCAGATCATTCTCCTCCCTTCTGGCATTCCAGGCAGTTGGGGGTTAAAGTGGCCTTCTCAGCTTTCTTCTCAGTGATGGTCAGGAAGACCATCACTACATTTGTGCTGGTGCAGAATTAGGAAAGATCCTGGGCAAATAGCTCTGTTAATTCCTTGTACTCCGCTGCCACAGGACCGAGTGGTTTTGTGCTTTGAATAATCTGCAACCTGCATTTCTATAGTCTTGCTGAATTGCTGAGCTTTTCCCTCAGATGTGCTGTAAGATTTCCCGTCGGGCAGGTTTATCTGTGCCCACCAGTGCGTGCTGCAGCCTGCAGATGGCACTCGCAATGCACTGCAAGAGCCTTTAGCTCCGCTAATGGTAAACAGCTGATGTTTCTAATCCAAACGAACCAAATATTGTCTCCAAGTGAAACGAAGCAGAAGTGGAAGCTGGCTCGCACGCTGTCCCCTTGGTGTTCTCCCACCCCTGCCAAAACCCACGTTGTTCAAGGTCACACAGAAAAACAACCCTCCTGTTATTTTTCTTTTTTAGATGCAAAGCTGGGCAGTCCATGCTTGAGTGCAAGGTGGTGCTTGTCATCTGTGTTTGTGGGATAAGCTTCTCTCGGATCTGTGGAGCTGCCTTCAAGGCTCTTGGGCCACATTATCACATTATGCTCACAGCTACAACTGAGTTTTGTATTTAGTAGCTGTGTGGGTGTTTGCAGGCAATAGTTGGTGAATTTTTCACGGTAACCCAAAGGCACTGAAGTTTACAAGGTAAAATATCACAACTTCAGCATGCAACAAAGCATGTGTTTTCAACAGCCTTGGTTCAAAATGTGTGGAGTTGTCCCTCATTATCAACCACAATAAGGAGGTTGACTGGAGGCTGAGCTGTGGTAATCAAAGTTTATGGGGCTTCTCTGTATGTCTAGTATGGCAGCTCTTGGTTCAGGCCTTGCGACTAAACCAGTTTTGATTTAGATACGTGGCTGGATCCTGTATTCCTAAGTTTGAAAGTTTGACAGGATCCGTTTTGCCACAGTACACATGCAATGCGGGGGACTATTCTTGAATTATTACAAAGCACGAGAGTCAGACAGAATATGAGCAAAAATGCTGAGCTTTACAGAATGCCATTTGGGAAGCTATTCAGTTTTCCTGTGCTTGTTTTCCTCCAAGACAACTTTTGGAAAATGATGATTGAACACCTCAACACTTGCTTTCAGCTGTCAAAGTTAACCTTATGTGTACATATATAGTTCTTTTAAGATTCAGCTCTTCTTTTTACCTTTCTCTTTGAGGTAAATGTATTTCCATCAAGAGAAGGCTTTCAGAGGACACCTTGAAAGCCAAGAGGCTGTATTGTCTACTAGAAATTGTAGATGAGGTGATATTCTTCATCTGAGAAGCAATTTGTGCTCCCGTGTTCCTGTCTGCAAATTCCCTTCCTTCATTGTACAGTTCTTAAAATGTTAGTTCAGAATTTTTTAAAAGCTCTTGGAGGTAAAAGGAACTTTTAAGTGTACATATGTTGAAAAATATGATTATATTGTTTGTCATGTGAAATATCTAATGGATTCAGTAAGGAATCCTGCAGGTAAAGATGATATTCTGGGATCTCTCAGTTCCACGTAGTTTTACTTGAACTGCTTTAAAACTAAGTGAGGTAATGGAATAGCCAGGCCAAAGCTGAATTGCAAACAGCTACTTGTTTGGCCTTCAGGATAAAAACCTAGTGCTTTCCCATATAAATTCCAGCTCTGTTGGATGTCATTGTTCTAAAGTTTGGCATGAAGTTCAGTACTGATATAAAACAGTAAGGCAGGAATGAGGAGCCCGTGTTGATAATGAGCACTTAGGGAGCATTGTCCCAGGGTGATTTTTTATTATTATTACTTTTTACAATTTTCTGACCTACCTGGTTGTTGAAAGGAGTTGCTCACTGGGCATACTGGATTTTTCCCTTTGGGTTGGGTAACTGAAATCCTATGTAGGATGAAATACTGGGCCAAAACAGGGAGAAAGCAGACAATTGAACCTGGTATGTACCATTCTTGAAGTATGTGATAGTAACTTTCAATAATGCCATATATTTTTTAAAATAACAAAAACATGAGACAGGAAACAAGAAAGTCAAGCCTACTCTTATCTCCATCATCCTTTTTGTGGTCATTAGCATGTTCTGAAGCTATAATCGGCAGTTTCCTGTTCACTTCATTTATGTAAATGTATTCACTTCTACACAAAGAGGAAAACATGCCTACTGGCAGCAGATTACATAGGCCTTTGTACTTTGGTGCAGGAGCTCTGGGCTCCAGAACTCTTGGTTCCTTCTCCTGGCTGGCAGCAGGCTGCATCTGGCAGTCACAGTCAGCAAAGAAAAATGAAACTGCCTATATATCTGTTGGCTGTGAAGGTTATCTTGGGACTTTTGGATGTAAAAACTTCTTACAGCATAGCCAAAGAGACAGATAGTTTATCATGGAAGCAATAATATAACTTTTTCATTAAGTCCAGGAGCTCTGAGTGGCTCAGGACACATAGGCATTGCAAGTGCAGAGATAGTGGAATTGTTCTGCACAGCCTGAGCCAGGAACCAGAAAGGCTGGGGAGGGATGAGCAGTGGAGCTGCGTTAGATGTAATGCTATGGGAGCTCAACTGCCAGACCTAAGTCAGAAGAAGGTCATGTAAGACATGTTTTCCCTGAGAAAGTGTGATACTCTTCAGAGTATGCTGTGGATATTAGTACCATGCTCTGGACATGATTTAGACATGCCCATGGAGACTTTGTTAGCACGGGCTGATGAAAGGGAGTCTTGGCTCATCTTCTGAAAGCAATGTCATTGAATTGGTGGCTGTTGGTACTCCACAATCTAGTGGTAATGGGGAACCTGTTTCTAGGGAGGCCCTATAATGGCACAGAACTCTTCCTGTCTGTTACACGAAGAGCTGTGCCTATTATGCCATGCCTCTGACTTTGCATTTTGGTGTAGTTCTCCTCAAGCTAAAGGTGATTTTTTTTTTTTTCCTATTTCTTCTCTTTCAAAATCACATGACAGCTGAATATTTTCATTAAACCTCCTGCAGCATGATTCACAATCTAAATACTCCCTGTAAAATCTTAAGGCTTGGGAACACAATACATTTTTGACAATTGCCAGGAGCTAGCTTCCTATTTCTGGTTTATTTGGGTAGGTTTATTTCTGTGTCTTTACAATATGCTCCTTTAATTTGCCTATAAATGCATAATGCTGTTCCCATGGCAGACTGGGAGACAATGAAGCTATTTAGGAAATATATATTTTTAATTCTAGGGGTTCTGGAAAATAGAATTTCTATTGTGTGGGGAATTCTGAGGGTTTTTTTTTTTTTAATTTCTTTTTGAATCAGAAAAGACAAGCAAAATTTCCTAAAGAAGAAAAATCCTGGAATTTGTTTTTTCAAGGCCATAAATTTCTTAAAGAGAACATTGGAAAATTGTAACACTGATGTGTTACATAACACGCGTACTAAAAATAAATTCAATATGGTAATGATGTCTCAACTGAACAAATATAAAGCTGACACAAAAGATATTTACCACTAACAGTTTCTGTGAGATACACTCACTTAGATGAGGAACCACTGTTTTGACTCACCTGCGTATATCAGGGGAAACCATTGTCATCTAAAGGCTCCTCTGGTCATTTTTCTTTGTGCTCTTTTTATTGGCAGGTTAGTGGGTTATCAAACTGTACCTATTGATTCAGGAAGATTAATTGCAGCAATGCCCAAACCTCATTTGTAATGATGGTGGACTAGTACTCTTCAATTTCTTGTAGCTATTGATGATGGTGGGGCTCAGGGGAAGAAAAGTGAATCTGATCAGCATTTTTACTTTCTGTTCTGTCTTAGGGGAGTAGGAGATGCCCAGGGCTGTTCTGCTTCCTCTGGGCTGGCCAGTGGTGCCTTTAAGAGAACAGCCCAACATTAGCCATAACAGCTGTATTGTGACATTGCTGCAAATCACAAATATGCTGCCTTGCAGACTTTTGGGAGAGGGAATTTCCTGTAGATTAAGCCAATATCAGCAAGATTTGTATTCAGTAAGAGAGCAAAATAATTTTTGAGGGTAGGTTTTTGGTCTTCATTATCATCGTGCAAATGTTCTGGGAATAGACTAACTGACTCTGATTGATCACTCTGCTGCACAAGACAATTTCAAACAGAATCACACTTCCAGTTTCAGAGAAATTGCTAATAATTAACTTGTTCTAAAGAGCAGAGAATCCAGTTCAATGGCTGCAGCTACACTGCAGAGAAGCTGCTTGGCAGTGTGGTTGTCCCTCTCTAATTTTCCTATCACAGATCGTTATGAGACTACTGCGAATATTTTATACAGATTATATATAAATAGAAAGTATTCAACCAACATTTTATTGCATATGAAACTATTTTAAAAAATCTTCTCCCTGGGGTAGAGTTCAGGTCTCAGTTTCCCCTGTACAGAAATAGGGCATCGTCAGTGGATTTATAGAAGTCTTTTGGAATTTCGTGTGAACAGGGACAAAAATCCTAACGTGTATATAAATAATTCACTTCTTGGTTCACTGCATGTAATCCATCTATTAATATTGCCCTCCATAACCATGGTCCGTGAGGTCTGGTTTTGAATAACCAAGGCCCATGAAAGCACTGGTTTGTGTCACTATGGAGATGGTGTATGATGTGAGGCATTTAGGCGTCTTTCTTTAGTGTCTGTTTCAGAGCGCTACTACATGCAAAAGCACAGGTTCCTCTCTACTGAGGAGAATTCTGAGGTTGACATGAGAAAAGCAAGTAGAATCAGCCTTCTCATGTCACTACACTTAAAATGAAGCTTGTTTGAGGGGAAAGAAATTGCAGAATTTGCAAGAAGTCAGGAACAGAGACAGGAGGTGTTTCTGATGTCTCAGTGACTATGTGCGCGTGTTGGTCAAGCATTGCTGCATATATTAATATGCAGCTAATATGATATACACCAGTATGTGCTCCAAAACAATGAAACCGCATCGTATTAGCAGAGCAGAGCCTGATTTGGCCTCCTCTAGAGTAACATTAGGGCTAAATGCAAAAGCGCACAGCATAAAAGGGTGTTTATGACCCAGTAATACCAGGCAGGGAATGGAAAGTGCAGCCTTCACGTTAGATGTGTCAAGCAGAGAGCTGAAGAGAATGCATGGAGTGTTCAGTGAAATGAAGGGTGTTTCTGCATGCAGAGGAGAGAGATGGCTGAGGGCACTAGGTTTGGCAACCGGCTCCCAGTTGTTTTTCCTGTGTCCAGGATTTAGACTAGCAACAGGAACTTGGACTTGTCAATGCCCACACATCACAGCTGAGTGCAGCGGGGACTTGAAACCTGCAGCCATCCCAAAAAACCAAACGGGACAGATGCAGCCTCCGAGCAGGGCCAGAGATGTGCAGCCACGCTGCAATATCAATTGATGCACCAGAGTGTGTGCTCCTCCTTGGGACTGGTAATTGCATCTCTAAGTCATTTAACCATTGTAAATTTAATTTTCCTATAGTCACATGTAAATGTGGGGCAGAAAAAAAAGAAGGTACTTCAGAGCACAGGGCAGAATCCTATTTGTGTGCTAGGATAGGGACACAAAATAAGGAGATTATTTTGGGATGAGAATGGTCAGGGCAGTGTGAATTGCTGCCTGGACCCACTGGGCATGCCTCCAGGGGTGGGGGCAAGGTGCCCAGATCCTACTGCTTGGGATCTGGTATTTGTGCCAGACTGGGACTCCAGGGTAGCAAGCAGAGAGACATCAAAAGACGACTCAAAGAGAATTTCTCTGATCTTTGTTTTTGTCTCATCTTATGTCCAGTCTTATCTTATGGGGGCCTGATTTAGGATTTTTGGAGGAAGTGGGATTGGATAGGGGGGGAGGAAGTATATATTACCACTTTATTTAATACAGTAGCATTAAATAAAGAATAGACTAGAAAGCTTTCAGGATTTTTTAAAAGTAAAAACTTTGTCAGGTGTTGACTATAGAGGCAGTATCATATGCCTGCAATATTCTTGGAGATCTACTACATGCCAAAATTCAATCCATTTTACAGCACAAAGATTTCTGGTGGGAATACTGTTCTGTACCAGATCTCTCATTGTTAGTCATTATTAAGATATTTTTATCTCAGCTCATGTGTGGCCACCTAATAAGAGCCAGAAATACAAAAAAAAAAAAAAAAGTTATTTTTCTAAATCTTTATTGTGGTTATGGATAACCTGAATTGAATTTCACACAGTAGAACATATTTTTAAAATGTGCTCCATATGAATGCTTTCTGACCAACGTGAAAAATGTTAGTTCCTGTCTGGAACTTTCCTAAAGTATATGAATAAGTCTGGTGTAAAAATAAATATCAAATGGCCTATTACATCCAGGGTAGTGAAAACCCCTTTTATTTTTCTTCATTATAAATATGCAGTACACCTCACTAGCTGTTACAGAAGATTTTAATTTTTTTAATCTTTTTTAAGTTGTAAGGAAGACAAATCCCTTAGTCCATTTTGCTTTGGTGGCACTTGTGAAGAACTAATTTGAAGAACTAAACCCCTACAGACAGTTCATATGTCAGGGAAATAACAGTGGTAAAAAACTTGTTTATAAATCCAGTAAGATTCAGAGAATGGTTTCTACTCATTTGAAACAAATTCCAATGTGTAAACCATGACAGAGAGCTGAATTAATGTTGACAGCGAAGAGACTGAATCTAAAGGGACTGTCTTGCTGACCTGCTCCTAAGAACGCTGAGCTGGAACAAGGAGATGAAGTAAAAAGTTACTTCTTTAATTGAAACCAAGAAGACTGCTTTATTCTTGTAGGTAGCAGAGGGGCATTTGCCATCAAATTATCTGAGGTCCAGGAAGCAGAGGGATGGGGATGGAAGTTATTGTGAGTGTTAGGCATGTGGTGTGTTACCATTCCTGTTCACAGGGTGTGTTGAGAAACCTCCTTCTGCCAAATGGAAATATCCAAATTGTCAACAAAACAGAAGTGTTGGTGTTTTATTCTCATCATGTGTTTTTTCTCTGGCAGGCAGGGAAGTGTGAGGTTTACTCTAGATGGAAAGACCAATTTTAAGTGATTCTTTGCTACCAGTTAAACTTACCTGGGCAAATAGAAGGGAAGCAGGATAACACCTGGTTCAGAGTCCAGAGGGAATACAGACAGTGATAGCACATGTCACCAGTACAGCTGCACCACAAGACATGCTGCTCTCGCTGAGAGCATCTCCTGCACCGGTCCCACCTGGGTCAGTGCAGGGGAGCTGATGCAATGCAATGTGTCAGGGAGATAATCTGTATTTTAAAGGAGTACCAGCAAAAAAATTCATTAAATCTCTGCATCCTTCCTGAGGTAGTAGCAGTGCACTGACACTGCTAAAAGTCCATGGCATATCTTCCTCCTTATTTTTGATGTCAAACATCAGTTTGCTTGGCAGAGGTGTCCTTTAGCTTATGGCAGAACAGATTTCACTGTAGATCCTCAAGTCCTATGATGCATTCATGGTAGACTTTACCTTTTTTCATCATGCTATGTTGCACTTTTGCCACATACTACCAGACAGAAGGAAAGTATGATTGTTATGTGGTGTATATGCAGTACTACCTTGTGCTCCAGACTGCCTAGTCTCTATATTTGACTATAATAGGCATTCTTAAGCTGAAAGCTCTGGAGAATTTGGGTCAAAGTTTTGCTGAAATTTCTATTGAACATTATCTCATTCTGTAAACAATCCCATGTCACTCAAAATGTGCTTCAGGAAAAATGTTATAACCTGTCTGTACATCGATGGAAATAAAGGCACAGCTGAGTTGGGGTGGTGGCTTTGAGGGAAATGGGAAGAAAAAATGCTTTGCTGTCTTAATTAAAGCAGGTTTCATAAAAACCTAGACACTAGAAACACAGCCAGGCAGTTTACATAATTCACATCCTCAAAGGTTTATTTCTGCCTCTCTTTTCAAGGCAGCAGTGCTGCCAGTAGTACTTGGTACTGACTTTTCCCAGTGCTGCTGACAGTACAAAGCCTTTTAATACTGTCGTTGCCATGTCTTTGAAATCTCCAAACTGTAAGCATGATATTGAACTCAAAATGCCTTAAGTTACTTCAGGAAACCAGCAGGATTTGATAAAGCTGTCATGGTTGCACTCATGCCTGCAGGGCTCAGAAAAGATGTGAGCTGAGCCTTTGGGACAGAAAACAATACTGTGCCCTCCCAGACTGCCACTCACCTTGGAGCTGCCACATGTTTCCTTGTTTCTCCATTTGCCTTCCCTTTTCCCGCTATCATGAAGAAGCTGTGGAGCTTTGCTGTGAACTTTCTGGGCTTGTTCATGGTATTTATCGTTGAGAAACTTTCAAAATGCTGTATTTTGCTCCTGACAGTTTGCCTACCTGTGCTGCCTTCTCATTTCCACAAAAGAAGATGTTTTCAAAGGCTGTTACGTTACAGTCACTTGAGCAGCTCTCATTCAAACACTCTGCTAGTTACCCAATTATCAACTCACTGTGTAGTGACAATACGGTTTTACTGGTACAGTCACTGTGCTGCACAACAGAAACCAATATGAGATGACACTATTTTTTGGTCTTAAAAACAGTTTAGTTTCATGTTTGGTAACATGGCATCTCAGTCTGTTATGTTGTCTTCATTGCTCTGCTCTCCTTGCTGTTGCTTACTTTGTCATGCCTGTTACTGTGCAAGGATATTCTCACGGAGAAGGAATCAAACTCTTTTCATGGATATATACCACGGATCAAATACTACAGTAAAACCTGGCCAAAACCCATCAGTTTTGGATATCTTCCCTAATTCTTGTAGATCCTTGTACAGCCCATAAAATACTGAAAATATTTTAACAGCAAGAAGGGTGTTTAATCATCTCATTTTAATATGCTGTTTAGATCTGCTTCTCCCAGCAGAGCAGTAGGGTGACAGGGGAAAAAAAAATGCTATAAGAATAAAATGAGCCTACATATCAAGTAGCTACTGTTTATATTTAGGGTGTCTTAATGTGCCAAAGTGAAATGTAGCTGCTGGCTTTGAATGGCTTTAGACCACCTCAGTTAAAACTGCAAGGATTTTTCCATTCAGTCTTGCAAAAATTGTTTCCACTGATGGTTCTTTATTTTGTAAATGCAGATATTTGTTTATTAGACCCAGTGCGTGAAACCTTCCTGGGGCAATGCTGCTTTCTCAGCTGGCAACCTCTCTTGGTCTCAGGAAAGATGCTGAAGATTGTCTATGTGAGACTAAAACTGCATTCTTGTACCAAAGAAGTTTTCTTCCAGTTCCTGTGTGGAGTTTTGCAGATCAAAACTTTTCAAATCATATCTCACAAAGTGTAAAGGGTCATTTATTTCTGGTATCTTAATCTGCAGCTTCTTCAAGGATGTGTGTCAGACTCTAGTGTAATCCTGCAAAGATATGCCCTCCTTATAATAAAAAGTGTGTAGGTTGCTTCCTTGGAAAGGGTAGGACTATTTACTTATCTCGTATTAAGCAGGTGATTAGTGGCTTATTTAATAGAGAAGATTGCACATATATACTAATTAAATGAATTATATGTAATAAAAATAAAATAGGGAGGAAAGGGGAAATTTGCCAGGCTCTGGGTGAAACTTTTGATGAGTGTCGTCTTTCTGCCTACAAAAAGAATGAAATCCCTTGTTTTCACCCTTGCAACAAATAATGAATTAATCTTGCAACATCAGAAAAAAAACCCCTAAGGAGATGTTTGAAAAGTCTGTATCATTGCCAAACATGATTTTGAGCATTCTGCTTTAGATGAAAATAGCTTTGGCAGCATTCAAGGTGAAGTCCTTGCATAGATGGTACTCTTTAGTAGTGATAGAAAAATTTAGGGATAGTTAAAGCGAGCACGCTGAGCTAAAAAGTTAGCTTGTTCTTTGTGTGTGTGTAGTATGTGCGTGCCTGTGTCATCTATGCGTCTTTGCATACTTATTAATATTAGATGTGATGTGTGATACTAGATGGCATTGAAAACATTATTTCACTATATGTTTCACCAACATTTCATTGAATGATGGTTGGGATCACACCGGAGTTAATTAGCATGATTGTGGTAATTAGAGTATTCTCTACTTGATGTATGACTATACTCCTGATTGAGCTGAATAGTTGATGTGATAAAATATACCACAGGCAACATTTTTTTTTAATCTAAAGTAAGCACTCAGTATGAAATAGCAAAAAGAAGAATTATTTTAGCTAATGTATTTCCAGCTATTAACTCTAATCTTGCTTATTTATTAGTTTGAAGATCTAAGGTAGCTTTTAAACAATTTATCTGGGGTTTTAGCATTTGATGTAATGCCCAGAGTATTACTCTTTTAAATTCAAATAATAAATTCCTCTCAGTTTCTATGTGAACTCTGAGGGAAAATTATAAATAAAAGATAACATACATAGAAAAACACCTCATTCTTGGCAATGGTTAGTGAGGATGCTGTGTCATATCCATCTTGTCATTTCTGGGAAATGTTTATTTCTCTTTTTACTGAAAAATCCCTCATGCTTATATAATTCACTGAAATAATGGAATTACTAAAGGTGTGAAATAGTAATTAGTATCATTGTGGTATTACATACGGCCTCTTAGCCATTTGAAATGGGAGCAAATTTCACATTCCCCAGATCTATGGATGTTTCTGGACTGAGTTAGGCTTTGTATCATAGAATGGTTTGTGTTGGAAGGGACATTTAAAGATCACCTAGTCCAAACCCCTGCCACAGGCAGGGACGTCTTCAACTAGATCAAGTTGCTCAGAGCCCCATCCAGCCTGACCATGAATGTTTCCAGGGATGGGGTATTGACCACCTCTTTGGGCAACGTATTCCAGTGTTTCACCACCCTCATTGTAAACAATTTCTTCCTTCTCTCTAGTCTAAATCTACCCTCTTTTCATTTAAAACCATCACCCCTAATAACAGACCCTGCTAAAGAGATCGTCCCCATCTTTCTCACAGGGCCTTTAAGTACTGAAAAGCCTCAGTGACGTCGCCCCAGAAAATGTCAACAAGGAAAATAACACTGGGTCAGTAAATACCGGTGCTCAGCCAGAAAATTTCTGAAGAAAACTAATTGAAAACACTGTGAATAGGCCATGGTCCCACAATGGGAGAAGAGAGGCATAAGGAAGTCTTAAACCTATGTACCAGTTGCAAAGACAGCTTTTCCAGGAACTGGGAGAGAGGATTTTTTATGCAATGCTGGTCTGCTGAAGCATAGGCACTGCAAATAGGTGCAGTTCCGGTAGTAGTAGTAATTTCATTGAAATTGTCAAGTGGTTGGTACTTGGACACGTGCTCAGACATGCTGGTTCTCATAAACTTACCCAAGACCCTCATTTTCTGAACTACTTAAGAGACGTGATTCATTCATTTACAGGTAAGCATGTCCTTATGTGCTCATCAAAAGATGGATGTAACAGGCTGTAGTATTTGAAGAGCTCAAACTTCAGCAAAGACAGTCCATGGAGTACTGGGGTAAAATTATGACAAGTAAAAACTTAAGATTAATTCCCATATTTAAGGGAAAAGCTGGTGTACAGTAGGGAACAATCCTGTACTGATCGAGCGAGTGGCTTCATGACCTCAGAGAGATGTTCTGCCTTTAACTTCTGCAACTGTAATTCCTGGTAAGTCTGTTTTGAATTAGAGCAATAGAACAAAAGTAAGAATATAGGTCTTGATTTGATTATGTGAAATTCAAACTGAATAAAATCACATCTTACATTAGATCATCATATGCACTTAGCCTTTGCCCTTCTTAAGGGAGGAGGAATTCTGACAAAGATGGATGCTTCCTTAAACCCCAGATTTATTTATCAAAGAAATGCTTCATTGTAGTCACTCATTTTGGCTATAGAATATCAAGTTACTAAAGATATAGCTCTCCACACAAGCCTGACTGTGAGACCACTTAACCTAAACAAAAAACTGGAGATAATTTTAACAAAGTATCTTGAGCAAAGAATCTGATAACAGTAACTGAGCTTCAAAATTAAGGATAACAATAGTTTATAAGGATTGAGAAGAAATGCAGAATCAGCTCAGTAATTATAATTTTGTGAATGTGAATCATTCTGTAGTTTCTGTGGGGAGGAACACTATCCCCTGTCTATGTGCAGAAGAGCAGCATCAGGCCTCCGGAGTTCTGTTTTTAGCCCTTTGCCACTTTTTGTCTCCTCCTGCGATCTTGAGTAAATGGCTAGGAGGCTGACCCAGTTCTAACCGAAGTCAGTAAGACCCTTTTTACTGTTTTCAGTGAGAGATGGATCAGGCTTTGAACTTTGTCTCGACACCTCATTTTCACAGCAGGAGTAGTAATATTAAGATTTCATCTTCAGTGTTGAAGAGTTGAGTCACGACTCTAAAGAACATAAAGGAGATATCAGAGAAAGCCTAATAAGTCTCCTAAGCCTCAGTCTGCAGGCATGAGATGGGATTCACATCACTAGTCTTTAGTCAAGAAGATCAGATCTAAGCTAATCGTCTACATTCTCTCTCTAGTCAGTGCTTATTGGCCTCTAGAGATGCCATCTATTCCATGCCATGGTAAAACCTAGGTGACAAAGCTCTCTGAATCAGTATGAGGAACCTTGGCCTGGAAATGTCTTTCACAGCCTCAGAACTTGATTAATACAGAGTAAGGCAGACTAGTGCTGCCTCATTCCTCTCCAGTCTATCTGAACATCTACTTATGAAGTACAGTGCCCAGGATATGTAGTTTGTGTTGATTGTGATAATGCATCTGATCACCTGCCCTGTTTCCCTACCTCAAGTGTCTCCTGATGTATACAATGAAACATCTTTCTCTGGATGATCGGTGTGGTTCACAGCACATTGGAGATCTTGGAGACAGTTACCATGAAAACCGCTCAAATATAATAAACAGCTGTAAAATATTGTGCAATGGGAGATTGTTCTGGACATAAAAAAATTGCCCAGATTTAGGGCACGAACTCTGCTCTGGACTACCATTAGACACAGCTATTTTCTATGTAATCTGCCTAGAAACACGCAGCAACAAATTAGTTACAAGTGTAGTTGCTGAGAGTAGAGGGAAAACTACATGGAATCATTTTCTGAAAATGCACATGGATTGAAACCAAAATGCTGCACTAAATTGATGCCTTAAAAATGTGGGGAAGGGTCAGTGAAAGCACAAATATATATGATTGATACATTTCCTTTTTTTTTTGTAATTTAAAAAGGATGTTCGGGTATTTGAATGCATCCAGAGGGCAACAAAGCTGCTGAAAGGGCTTCAAGATGTCCTGTGAGGAGCATAATTTTTTCTGTTCTGTTGCCTCTAACCTTATATCAATCCAAGAATTAACTGATGCATCATTCAGTATTTTTTCACTTCATTATTTATTTTTAATTAGGGGGAGAAAGTGCCAGATACTTTCAAAACAGAACTGGGGTCCTTCGTTTGGTTTCTGCTGAGCACTGCAATGCTATTTTCTGCGTCATATTGCCATGGGATAAGACAACAAACACTTCCAATTCTGAATTGTGGTAGGGATTCTTGTATAGGTTTTGATAGTCTATTTCTTTCCCATAATTGTGTTTCTTTTTTGTTATTTTCAAGAAACAGAAGAGATGTGAAAGCCTCCTTGTTCTAAAACAAACTCTAAAATCATACAGTACAGCCATTTCTCTGAAACCTGAAGGCTGCATTTTCATTTTCTTGCAGATTTCATGATTGAAATAGGTAATTATGAAAAGATTAGTATAGAAAGATTATGAAGAGATTTGAGATGGAAGTTGGTTTTGTACTTGAAACGATGCAAAAGTATGTAATGCCAGTTAGATCACCATTTTTGGTGTCACTGTCCTTAGAAAGCCCCAGAAAATCTTCTATGGGTCTGTGGTTTGCAGAAACGGGGAGAGCCATGATGGTCCTTCTGGTAGCAAAAATGTTCTTCTGTGGTTGCATTAGCTCTTACCTAGTTCCAGAGTTTTGAGTCGATGACAGTTTGGAGAGGTATCTAGATCCTGTTCTCCTGGTAGATCCTGCCAGATCTCAGGAGAGCTGGGAACCTGAGGTAACCTCTTCTGGCTGGGGGTAGCAGGACAAGGGGGCGTTATATGCATTTCTTCATCATGAGACTTAATTCTCTCTTGAATTCCCACCCTGCCTGATCCAGGGTTATGTCTCACCAAAAATGTATGAAGTGCTTCAAGAAGTACTGATAAGAGAGCAAGCTCAGGAGGAAAATGTATGAAGCAGATCAAGCAGAGCAGCATTATAGTACCAACTGGGATGAAGCTCTCAGGTTCAACATAGCTTTAGTTCAGCACTTGTAGAGAAATAGATGTACATGAAAATATTTGATATGTGTAACAACTTCTGATATGATTTAAGCAAATGGACAGAAGTAGAGCAGGCCCTCACCAAAAAACTGATTTCTAAATTATTTGGTCTATGTTATGTTTGTACCTTCCCTGACAGTAGGTGACAATCCTTTCATGAATGCATCATTCTCTGGAGCTCAAGGAGAGTGTGATTAACTCCCCAATGTGGTTTCCTATCTGAAATGTATCTAAACTTCTTAAATTTGGACCAATGAGCTGAAAATTTCTTAGCACCAGGCTTTCTTTCTAGAATGGCAGGGATAAAGCACCTGTTTTTAAAATCGGGACACTTAGCTGTGAACTCAGTGGTCAAAGATGGAAGATGTGAACAAAAATTTCACCATATTTAAATTGCGCTATGTTCACAGAATCACACAACATTAGGGGTTGGAAGGGACGTCGAAAGATCATCTAGTCCAACCCCTTGCCAAAGCAGGATCACCTAGAGCAGGTCACACAGGAACACATCCAGGTGGGTTTTGAATGTCTCCAGAGAAGGAGACTTCACAACCTTTCTGGGAAGCCTGTTCCTGAGCTCCATCACCCTCACCATGAAAACGTTTCTCCTTACGTTTACATGGAACCTCCTGTGTTCCAGCTTGCACCCATTGCCACTTGTCCTATCATTGGACATCACCAAGAAGAGCTTGGCTCTATCCTCCTGACACTCACCCTTTATATATTTATAAACATTAATGAGGTCACCCCTCAGTCTCCTCCAAGCTAAAGAGACCCAGCTCCCTCAGCCTTT
>WTSP01024980.1:120751-157802 GCA_025331215.1 Actenoides lindsayi | reverse complement strand
AGTGTCTCACCACCCTCATGGGGAAGAACTTCTTCCTAATGTCTAACCTGAATCGACCTATCTCTAGTTTTAATCCACTCCCTCCAGTCCTATCACTGCCCGACAGCCTGAAAAGTCCCTCCCCAGCTTTCTTGTAGCCCCCATCAGATACTGGAAGGCCACAATAAGGTCTCCCCGGAGCCTTCTGTTCTCCAGACTGAACAACCCCAACTCTCTCAGTCTGTCCTCATAGGAGAGGTGCTCCAGCCCTCTGATTGTCCTCGTGGCCCTTCTCTGGCCATGTTCCAGCACATCCATATCCTTCCTGCTGTCCCAGTAGTGTGTGAATCTTGCAGACAAAGCCCAGAGGCAGTGCTGGCCAGCAGAGTGGGTCCCTTCAGGAGCACTATCTCCGCCTCTCTTGCAGGGTAGCTGCTGACTCAGGAAGCAGCAGTCTGATACTGCAAGAGGTGCTTAAACCCTGAGTGGGTGGAATTGAACATACATATCTCTATATATACATTTATTGGGGTTTTTTCTTCAAAGAAGCATGCCCAAACCATTGAAATAACAGCTCTAAATGTGGCTATTCCAGTCTCTGTTGTTTCTGTCTCTTCTGTGTGAAATGTTCTCCTGGAGGCACTCCTGGGAAGGGCTGCAAGGATGCTTTGCTGTGCTTCCTGCGCAGGTGGAGCGAGGTGTGAAGGTGTTAGGTGGACTTCTTACCGTTCTGTCCCAGTTCATAGCTTCATTGTGGAACCCAGATGAGAACCTGATCTTTGTGAAGCAGGTTGGCTTTTCATATAGACCTTATCCTTTTTTTTTCTTCCATTTATCCAGAGGTTCTCCTCAGCACCTGCAAAGAGTGGCACAGCAAATACTTTTGACTGCAGTAGATATTTTGGGAAGAAAACTGCTACCAAAGAGTGGCTAACACAGACAGACTTCTGTGGTGTGAAGGTAGGAGTGGAGGAATGAAAAATGATTATTTGCAAAGTCCTGTGAAGTCTGAGATATGTTTGTCATTCTGAAAGGAAAAAAGGACTCTTGAAGTATCAATGGGTTTTATGGAGCCTTTGCACCCTTTCGAGGTAGCTTTGTTGAGTTCCATGTGATTTGGTGCATGGAAAAGTTTCCCATAAAACCTTAAACAAACTTGTGACTAGTTAGAATCATGGACTCATAGAACAGTCCAGGGTGGAAAAGACCTTAAGAGATCATTTGGTCCAAGCTTTCTTAGGAAAGGGACACTACATGAGATTATCTAGCACCCTGTCCAGTCACATCTTGAAAACCTCCAGTGATGGTGAGTCCACCACAGCCCTGGGGAGCTTGTTCCACTGAATGACTGATCTCACTGTAAAACATTCCTTTTTTTATATTGAGATGAAAACTCTTCTGGTACAAGTTGTACCTGTTACCCCTTGTCTTCATCTTCTCTAGGTGGCTCCTTGTGACTTTTAATTCTGCTATGGAAACCCCAGGAGGTCAAGCAGAGGAAATGTGAATGTTTCAGCCCTGTCTCTGGTTTAGGTCTAAGTAAAACCAGGTCTCTTGAGGATTAACTTTGGGGATCTTATTAATGTCTATAAATATCTGAGGGGTGGGTGCCAAATGGAAGGAGCCAGCCTCCTTTCTGTAATGCCCAGCAGTAGGACAAGGAATAACAGGTGTAAGCTTGAGCATAGAAGGTTCCACCTCAACATGAGGAGAAACTTCTTTCCTGTGAGAGTGACAGAGCCTGGAACAGGCTGCCCAGAGAGGTTGTGGAATCTCCTTCTCTGGAGACTTTCAAGACCCACCTGGATCTGTTCCTGTGTGGCCTGCTCTACATGATCCTGCTCTGGCAGGGGTTTGAACTCGATGATCTGTAGAGGTCCCTTCTGACCCCTAACATTCTGTGATTCTGTGAACTTCTGTTGGTAGAAATATTTAGTATGGATGTACTGAAACCAATTTTAACAGGTTGAAAGAGGTGCTTCTGCCCCTCTACTTCACTCTGGTGAGACCCCACCTGGAGTACTGTGACCAGCTCTGGAGCCCCCAGCACAAGAAGGACATGGATCTGTTGGAGCAGGTCCAGAGGAGAGCCATGAAAATGACCAGAGGGCTGGAGCACCTCTCCTACAAAGGCTGAGAGAGTTGGGGTTGTTCAGCCTGGAGTAGAGAAGGCTCTGGGGAGACCTTACAGTGGCCTTCCAGTATCTGAAGGGGGTCTAGTTCTTTACTGAGAGCCTTCTTTCTCAGTTGGGATGGGCTGTGAGTGGTCCAGGCTGCCAGCACAGTGGCCAACGTGGTCATTTGTCAAGCTGTAGGAACTCAGTTGCAGGCCTGTGCTCTTGGGCTAAGCTGGTGCAAGGAAAGCAAGTTCCTGTTGGCATCTGAACTGAGGGTTAGTCCCAGAAAGCAGAAGAGCTTGTAGATTTTAGTTGAACTGTCTAGAACAGGCTGTGGTTTAGTTGCCTGCATTGCAACTTCTGTCCTGATTTTTGGCATAATGCTGAAAAGCTGCTATTTTTATTTTTATTTTTTTGTTATAGTTGATTTTTCCAAGATAAATTTTGCTGTGGAATGAAAATTCTTGGTGAACTCGTTGGTTATAAAAGCTGTTGATTGACTCATGAAGACAAGATCCCTCTGGTCAACCCACAGAGTTGGTGGTGCCTGATCATAGGGGAGATCCCCCCCTTTTGTGTGTGCTCTAATCCTTCCAGAGGGACTCCATCCCCAAGTGATGGACAGATTTGGTCCACATTGCTTGTCTCCTGGGCCGGAGTGCAGGAGTTGCACCACATGTTACAAGGGAGTACCTATTTAACAATCAAATTGACATCAGCAGTGCACTGCAAGGGCTGTTATTATTAAATCATGGTTTAGTGTCCTGATACTCACGGTGCAGAGAACAGTGTCTCCCTACTCTGATCTTCAGAAAGAGTCAGGTGAGGACGGTGCTAGAGGAGAGCTTGGCTGAAGTCACAACAGTCACTGAGATTTAAAACGCGGACAAATTCACGAGCAGAGGCCAAAGCTTCCTGCTTTGGAGGGTTGGGGTTTTTTTGTCATTACCTTTCTTACACTTCACTGTTTTCCTTTATTTTTCCTTTTATACTTTTATGAATTCCTTGAGGTAACACCTCATCAGGGTTTTAATTTGGTCGTTATTTGTACAGTGTGACTGTACCCGTATTGGAAATGAAGGTGTGCAGAGATGCCTCTCGCTGCCTCACGTGAGCAACAGTGGCAGGGAGCAGTGAGAGCGTGGTCGTGGTGAAGAGTGGCCCTGAAGGTGTATGGACTGGTCCTGCTGAACATTCCAGTTCTCCCAACGTTCTTCTGTTGCTACTTTTCCCCTGATTGTTCAGCGCGAGTCTCGCGAGGGTTTGCCTGCCTGTGCTGTTCTGCCACCTGGGTTCTGGTGTAACGTGCCTTTAATCACAACACAAGTAATTATTTTGAATTCCAAAGTAATTCTAACTCCTACTGTATATCCTGCTCTTATTTCACATGGGGTTTTTTTTGATGTTTTGTTAGGCAGCACCTGATGAAAGTGGAGCCATCATCGCTTCTGTGCAGCGCATCTTGGACAGAGAACATTATTTCGTGAGGGTAGGAAGTGGTGTCTCTTGTGTCATTTGCTGAATGCTCTCCTACATGGCAAGGTGTTTTCTCTCTATCAGAGAAAATGTCAACTGTCTTGACAAACTAAATTTAGAAGTACAGGTTTCACAGAATCATAGAATTGTCAGGGTTGGAAGGGACCTTAAAGATCATCTAGTTCCAACCCCCCTGCAATGGGCAGGGACATCTCCCACTAGAGCAGGTTGCTCTGAGCCCCATCCAGCCTGGTCTTAGAAACTTCCAAGGATGGGGCTTCCGCCACCAACCTGGGCAACCTGTTTCTGGCCACTTTAGTCTCCTTGGAATAGGGCTGAAGTGATAACTAAATGAGCTCAGGAATCAGCTGTCCTTGGGAGTTACCTGCCTGATTGCACCTAACTTCTGTGGCTGTGATTGGCTGGTGGTGGTGGTGGGACCACCTCTAGTGGGCAGGAGGGCTAGTGTGCTCTAGCAGATTATCACTGCTGCAGGGAAAAGGTCCTTCTGCTGCCTGCCTTGCACTGTCTGGTGCTTATCAGCCCCTCACTCTGAAGTGATTCCAGCTCACTAGCCCGGTGGGAGAAGGTGGGTGATTTTTCTGCCAGTCTTGTACTACAGCTTAAAAAAATAGAAGTCTGGGTGCCAGAGCTCCTGCAAGGGAGAACCTGGAAACAAGGGGTGGGAAGTGGAGTGAGGGAGGAGCGGAAAGAAAACAGGGCTGGAAAACAGGTCCTCTGCAGCCGGAACCATTCAGGTGGGCTTAGCCAAGCTGTGTGGCTTCACCCATGGACTCTTGAACGTGGCCGGCCAACCAAATGGGTTGTGTGTTTTTTATTTTCCATTTCTTAGGAGGTGGACAGATATTTGCAGCACAATGATTTCCTAAATCTGAGAAAGAAGGAGATCCTGTACAAGAAGTGGCTTGAGGATGTTTCAGAGCCACTGCTGCAGAAAATGGAGGACAAAATGAACAGCCAGTCGAGCGAAGAAATACGGAAAAGGAAAGAAGAGCAGTTCTCTCTCTATTTAAGCTACTGTAAAAAGAAGGTATCAGCAAGAAGTAAATTTTTATCAGGGAGAGGTCTGTGGACAAGATCCAAGTTTTAGCTGTTATTTGCTGTGCAGTTGAGTCACTTGGAGTTTAGATATGCCCTACCTGGGACTGGCCAAGCACTCTGTAATGGTGACATACGTTGTTACAGCTGTTTCAGTTCCCCTTCAGATGTAAACAGCAGCACTGTGTGGGGCAGTGAGCACCTGCTGGGGGCTGAACGTGGTCAGACACCGTTCTGTGATGGGTTTCCCTCCATGAGCAGGACCGTTCAGGGATAAAACCTTCAGCTCTGTCAGCTGAAGCCAAACAGGCCAAGTCTGGCCAGGGAGGGGCCCGTACTGGATAGCTCAGTCTGTCCTGCAGTCTGTTGGCACAGCACGAGTGAAACTGGTTTGTGGCCCTGGGTGCTACTGATTGAGGTGTATAAAAGGAAAAAAAAACCCAAAAAGTAGGAACAGTGAGACGTGGTTCATGGATTCTGTGGTGGGGTGTGTTTCAGTACTGGCAAACACTGTGGTCGCTGCCGGAAATACCTGTTGGGGTTCTTGATTTTGCTCTGAATTTCACACCACTGCTGTGTATCAGATCCCATGACTTGGCTCCGTAACGGATGCAGAGCAATAAGAGCAATGTCCTCCACCCCCACCTCGTCCTTACCCCCGCGGGCTGCCGATGGATGATGAGCTGGTTGGCCATATAGAGCAACAGCAGCAGTTCCATCATCTTCCATAAATGGAATAGCATTGTACAGAGAGCAGGCTTTTGTTGTCAGTGGGAACTGCTGCACAGTGCTTATGAGACTGTCAACGAGCTTCCCATCCAGAAATGAAAATGTCATGGGAGCTTTGTCGGTTTAATGAGAGCAAATCACCTCTTTCTCCAAGGTCTGATGTGAGAGACTCATGCATTTAAACGGCACCTAACAACAGAAGAGCTGAACTGCTCCTGCTGCTGAACTGATGAGATTTAGGCTGTGCTGGGTGTGTTGTACCTGTCTGGGGCTGCACCACTCCAGCTGCAAGCTTCTGTCAGATCCGGACTTTGCTGGGTGTCCTCCAAAAGCAATGGCTGGTGTACTGGGTTGTGTCCTTCACTGGTGCTGTGCTTGTGCAGGGAGATCAGCCTCCACCTTTTCTCCTTGCTCTGGGGTGGTGGCTCTGTCATCAGCATGTCTGATAAACAGGCTCAAGCTCTTCAGACTAACAGGACAATTAATTTGCATAGGTTTGTGTTAATTGTGGCAGCATATGATAAATTTTACACAATTTAAGACACTTCTGTGGATTTATCAATATATTGACTTCTGGCTGTGCATTTCACCCCTTCCACCCCCACACCTTCTTACTGTCCATTTTCTCTTGCTCTCTTCCCTCTTACTAGGCTTCTCTTTGTCCTGTTCCCCAGATCCCCACCTTCCTGTATATCTGTATATAAAAAAAAATATATATATGTATATATGTCACCAGTCTGTTCCCTCTTTCCATATTTGTTCTCTATCCTCCAGTCTCTCCTCTCGGTCTCTCTGTTCCCTGCTGTTCTGCGCCTCTTTCTCCTGTCAGACTCCCCAGTGGTGTTGTCTTCTCCTTGTGCTTCTGATGATTCCTCCAACTTCTCCACTGTCTTTTGCTTTCCAAAGCTCATGACCTAGACATGGAGCTCGCATCTCACAGGCTTGCTACTGGCCTGGGGGCTGTGGGTGGGGAAGTCTCAGTCACTTCTGGTTTGTCTTTCTAGTATCTGTTTCCTTCTCTCCCTTGAATGAACCTTCCATTTCCTTGACTGCCCTAGTTACGGTCAGCACTTGAGCCTGTAACTAGTTCTGGATGCTTTGTGAACACCTTGGTTATTTATTTCTGCCTATGATAAATCAAAATGGATGGAGGAGTTTTCCTGTTACACTTCAGTCACCTTCCTTTTGAGGTGCAGTGGATGAAAATTTGGAAGTCCTTTCCTCCACCACCTCAGGTGCCGTGTTCATGCCATGCCTGGTGGTGTTATGCTGGGGCTGGCTGCTTTCTTACTGGTGTATCACCAATGGCTTCCGAGACCTGACCTGCTCCCTGCTTCTCCCACAGGGCTATGTGGCTTTGGAAGCTTATGACCCATCAGAGTATGATCCATTCTTCCTGAAGACACGTACAGACTGCTGGAAGGTGTGATGGTTATTCATGCCGTGAGGTTTGGAGACAGGCTTTGACCAGCAGGAAGTTAATGGTTAGAGGCAGAGCATCTTACCAACGTGCTGCTGTGGGGCTGGTGCAGAGCAGCATGTTCTGGGTTCATTAACTGACCAGTGGTTGGTCCCAGTTCCCACTGCATTCAAGCCTCAGAGCATTTGAAAATGTTTTTCCCAGAGAACATGGTTTGGATCCATACCAAGCCCAGGTTTGGAGGCCCAGTATGCAGTGGGGGTGAGGTTTGTTTTCCTCATCTCAAACCTGGGCTGGCAGTGTGGGAAGTGTCCTGTCTACCGAGGGTTGGTGAGTTCCCAGGCAAGCTGGGTGTGTGCTCCATAGAAGAAAGTAATCTGACAGTTCAGATGAGCTTTACGGAAGCTCACTCAAACCCACCCAAGACCTGGGTACCTCGTAGAAGAGTTAGGTAGGACTCGGACAGGAATCTGTGAAGTGCAGTTTTCTAAACCCCTTCTGGAAGCTCCAAGCCCTCAGCAGCTGTGGGGCCTGAGGTGATACTTCACTGTGGTGTGCCACGCAGGGTTCATCAGGACCGACTGCCTCCAAGAGGTCACATCTTGTCTGTGGCCAAGTTGTTGCATGCATTATGGGCTGTCTTAGGAGCTGAGATGCTTGGTGTTTCTCGGGCCACTCGGGTCCATGCCTCATGCTCTCACTCACCAAAAATGAGGTTGATGCTCCTTCCCCGCTAACCAACGGTACCTTGACGTTCCCCTCTGACTGTGGTCTCGAGACCCTCTGACAAAGTGCTTGTGTTGGTGTGTAAGCACAAAGTAACTGTCTCTGCCACAGGTTTCAGTACCAGCTTTACAGGATCCTCTGTTAGAAGGCATTCAAAGAAAGCTTTTCGAGATGGGCATTATCAAGCGGTGTGAGACGGGTACTGTAAACAATTGGTGTCCCTTGGAAGGGTGTCATCCTGGGGGGGGCGGCCATCCTTGCTTGTGACAGGAGATACTCACACGAAGCTCTTGTTACTCTCCTGCCAGGAAGACCCTTCTCTACCAGAGAGCTGAAGGAACTCAGGAAAGCAGAACTGCCTCTGCTTCCCTTGAGCCGGCAACGTATGGACGCTGTTGAGTGGCTGAAGGTACCACACGCCTACATCGCTAGTGAGGTCCACCAAACAACGAGGTGAGAGCCACTCTGGTGTTTACTGAGAGGCAGCACAACAGCTACAGTAGGTCAGGCCTCTCCTTCTTGGCTACACAGCAGAGTATTTGTTAAAAACTTAAATTTCATGGTGAATTCTGCTTTATTGGGTCTTTCTCCTGAGAAAGGAGTGCTGGTGAACGGAAGGCCTTCAGGTACGGAGTGGACAGGAGGATGTATTAAAGCAGAGTGTTGATGGTCAAGCTGAGCCTTGAAATAAAGTGGCTTTTGGTGGGGAGTTTCTTGCATTTCCTGCATGCAGCCTGGCAGCCAGCCCTGTGGGCTGAGATGTGGAATAGCTCCTGGGTGCTTTGCTGGAAAGTCTGAAAGGATTTAATGTTCATACTTGCTTTTGGGTTGGGTTTGTTGGTTTCTTTTGCTATTGTTTTCTGGATTTTGGGAGCAGAGTGAGGTCATACATATATCACAGACTGGTTGAGGTTTTAAGTGACCTCTGGAAGTCATCTTATCCAAACCCCCACTTGCTACAAAGCAGGGTCACCTAGAGCCAGGCAGCTTTTGAGTATCTCCAAGGATAGAGACTTGACAACCTCCCTGGGCAACCTGTGCCAGTCAGTGCTCAGTCACTCTCACAGTAAAACATTTCCTGATGTTCAGAGGGAACCTCCAGTGTTTCAGTTGGTGTCCATGGCCTCTGATCAGTGGGTGCCCCTGAAAAGAGCCTGGTTCCATCCCCTTTGTACCTCCCTTTGGGTATTTGTACACACTGATGAGATTCCTTCTGAGCCTTCTCTTCTCCAGGCTGAACTGTCCCAAATCTCTCAGTCTCAGCTCTTCTTTGGTCAACCAGTGTCCTTTGACCACTGAGACAGGATAGGACAGAACAGGAGGAAATGCCCTCAAACTGCACTGGGGGAGGTTTAGATTGGACGTTAGGAAAAAATTTCTTCACAGAAAGCGTTGTCAAGTCCTGGAACAGGCTGCCCAGGGCAAGTGATGGAGTCACCATCCCTGGAGGTATATAAAAGCTATAGATGTGCTGAGGGACAGGATTGAGTGGTGACCTGGCAGCCTTGGGTTAACGGTTAGACTTGACTTGATCGTCTTAAAGGCCTTTCCCAACCTAAATGATTCTGTGCTTCAAGCCATGAGACTGGTCCTGTAAAGGAGCTGTCTGCGCCCCACTCCAGAGAGTCACATCCCATAGCTAAGCTTCATAAGAGGGTTGGGTTTTGGCAGCCAGGCTGGTTGGACTCAAAACACAGCAGAGATCACCGCTGGTGAATGGAACTGGTGCGGCGATGCAGCTGCCTAAGCTGAGAGCGCTCGAGAGCCCCGCTAGGCCTGGCCTGAGAGAAGCATTTGGGACCAATGAAGAGAGATTTATTTGTAATTATGCTGGGTGTTTTTTTCAACTCCCAGTGCTGTGGTTCACCCCTTCTGAAAGCTCCGTGGGCCTGCCATTGCCATACACAGAGACACTTAAGGCAACTCCTGCTCCCCAGCTGAACTGGGAGCCTGACATCCTCCTGAACCAGTCCCACTCTCTTTCCCCCAACCCCTGCCCTAGAGTTTTACGCCTCTTACTGGTCCAGGGCTTTACTCCAGCATGTTTACAGCAGTTATGGGATATGGCATCTTCTAGAAGGAAAAGTGGTCACAAATACAGACATTTCCTGGAATGACTGTGGGACTTGAAGTAGTGCAGGAAGCTGTGCTGGGCCACAGCAGCCTTCGTGTCGCACGGACCAGCAACAGCTTGTATTTCTGTTTCAAGGCGGAAGGTCATCGGCCACCGCAAAGACAGCAAGAGCCAGTGGTGTCACCCGTCCTCCAGCTGACTGCAGCCACCAGAAGGTACCATCTGCAAAATAGGTTACAACTTCTGCCAAAGAAGGTGGTAACAGAGCAGGTCTTCTGGCAAACTGCAATAAACTCCTTGTCTTAAACATGTGAATTTGAAGTAGTGTTATCCAGCGGCCAAGGAAATGTTTGAGATGCTGCTTCTCTTATTTCCAGCTCTGGTCCATGCTCTACAGGCCAAAACCTGCTCTTTTAGGAGCTTTAACTGTAGCTCAACCCTACAAAGACAGTTCTGAAGTTCTCTGGTTTATAGGGTGAAGGAGTCTTTGTATTAAAGGAGATAACTGGGGTGAAAACTTGAAGTCTGCTAGGCTCCTCTTCTACCCAGTGCAGGCTGGAGGTGTTCTCCCCAGCTCTGGTGACAGCTTCAGCTCTCAGTCTGCTCTGTTTCAAATTATGGGAAGTGTGAACAGAGGGGATGGCAGAACTTGCAAAATTTTAGCTACAGCTGTTGCAATTTTGCATGAAGCTGGAAGAGGTCACCTTGAGATTTAAGAACAAACTCTCTGTTTGAAGGAGGAGGTGTTGCTGGCTCTGGGCAGGGTTAGCAGATGTATACAGAACAGTTTAGGAAGCACTGATAATGAAAGAATGACTTGGGTTGGTTTGTTCAAATCTTTAATCAGAACTCCCCTGGCGAATATCTTGCAAAATATGATTTGCAGCACAGTGTTAGGGTACTGCCAAGGCTTCGAAGGGCTGTCTCCTGCAGGCAGTGTAGGAGCAGTAAATCAAAGTTGAACACCTACTGATTGTGCTGAGAAGGCAGGAAGGAACCAGGGGAGAGGAGATGGTGAGTGTTCTTGTACAAAATGCCTGGCACTTTTCAGAGAGCCAGTGCTGAGCAGGAAATGCTGTCAGTGCCCTCCAGAGAAGCCTCTCCCACTTTTTCCACCGTGTTCCCTGTCTTGCGCAACTCCACAGCCTGGAACCAGAACCGTCTCTTACGCTTGTTGAAGAAGCTCCAAACTCCCACCGTACAGACACAATCTCTCAAGAGTTGCCAAGATTTAGTTTTATTTTGGATTAGAAATACTCATCCACAGAAAACTGTTAAAAGTGACAGAGGTTGACTCAGCCCTGAAACAGGAGGGTGCACAGATGGCAGTCGGGTGGGAGACTGTCAGACATCAGGAGGTTTTGCTGCACCCATGGAAAACAGGGGCACAGGCTGCTGGGAACTGCATGCTGGGCTTTTCCAACACAACAGTTTAGGGAGGCAGTAAAATGGTTACAGTATATCAAACCCTTTATAAACAAACCTTTGTGTTTTTTTTTTTAAACCATCCCCAAGTTTTTTATTTTAACCACTCTTGTTTTACAGATTTGTGTCTGGGGTGACAGTTCCCCCAAGCAAATCTTTTAAACTTGTCATAAACTTTTCTTGAATTTAATCCTGTTAGGTTTTTCTCGTATTTCACATTTCCCCTGTACAATAAAATATACTCTTTAAAAATCACTATGCATCAATAAACATCTGTAGACAAATTACATTAATAAACTTATATTTGACTCTCTATATACATGTTGGCAATGTCAAAGCTTCAAAATTCACATGGAGGTCTGCAAGACCAAGGAAATGTACACAAATAACTTATATTTAGGAAAAAAACAAACCAAAGCCTGAAGAGTATTTTTCCACATTATTGTGGGTCACAGTATTAATTAATTTTTTTTTCTAGTTATTCTTCACAACCACATTGTCTCAGCAGAGAATGATCAAACTGAAGCAGAAAGAAAAATCAAGTAGCAGTTACTGATTTCAGTGCAGAACTAAGTCAAGTCAAGAACTACACTTGATTCTTAATATACAATATATCGGAGGCTTCTCCAGTGCTAAGGCTTCTTCAGCATTTCATCTATAAAACTATCATCCTGAGATGGGCAGATTCCAGTGGATATAACTTCAGATTTCAAATGGAATGATTCTAGTGCTGAGCTTAAACCATTCCCTCAGTCTGTATGTTAGACTAAGTGGTAAAATAGATAGAAACCTCAATGCCACATTTCTACTTAATACTTTTTATGGCCCTGAACACGGAAACGTTGGCATCTGAACCCAAGATACTCCAACATAATAAAAAGGCACTGAGCTCTAGTACTGTGTATACAGTCACACTTGTGTTTGCATAGATCAACAACAACTTCGAGCGCTGCAAGGAACTAAACGCAACCAGTAACTAAGAGGAAACAGGGAAGCAGCAGGAACTCTTGCTTCATAACCAGCGTGGGGCAAGGAATGTTTCAGAGAAAACAAGACCAGGCTGTCAGCTTCAGTTGTCCTTCATAAATTAAGAAAAGTGTTCTTAGAGGAGTGTTTTCTAATCAAAGAGCTGCAGGTCAAAACGGACCCAGACTTCACCTGTTGGAACTTCATGCAGCAGTAAGTGTTTAGTCGTGGGGCCTTTGCTTTCTTGTTCTGTTCTGATTTTTGCTACTGGAACTTCAGTGCGACCCAAAAAATCTGTTGGGCAAGTGAATAAGAAAAGCAGTTAAGCTTAGACAGTCTGAAAGTGTCCTGTTAAGCAGCAGTGCTGCCCAGTAGGTGTTCAGCTCCAGAGCACTGCTCCCATGCTGCCTGTTGAACTCTCAACCCTGTGTAATACAGCCAGCAGTGACAAAAAGAGTCTTTTTAGAACACAGAACTGCTATAGAATTAAGATGGAAAACATGCCTTTATGCCACAGTTTGATCAAAGGGCTTGAAAAATACAGTTCCCTTTCAGAAACACTGTTTTTAATGTTCTGTCTTAGAGCTGGAAGGTCAGAGTTAAGTGGTGGAAACTGTTCACGAGTCAGCTGTGGTGCTACCAAGACAAAAAAATAAAATCAACTATTTTGACTCAGGCAACTTTTAATTAGGCTTATATATGAGGGTAGGTTTAGACCAGATAGAAAGAAGAAATTTTTTACACCGAGGGTGGTGAGACACTGGCCCAGGTGATGCCCCATCCCTGGAACCATTCCAGGTCAGGTTGGACAGGGCTCTGAGCAACCTGCTCTAGTTGCAGATGCCTCTGCTCACTGCAGGAGGGATGGACTAGATGACCTTCAAAGGGCCCTTCCAACCCAAACCCTTCTTCTATATGATTCTATGTCATTCTTTTTACAAGAACAATGACCTTGAGCTGCCACTAGTAGGCTTACAGTCCTATTCAGGAATTATATACCCGTTTTGGGGCCATTTCATTTCTTCGTACGTGTGCGCGCGTTAAAAGCTTTACCACAAGCTGCAAAAACAACAGACCAGGCTGCCCAGCTGGGAGGAGCAGCCTAGCAAAGTCACCTTGCCTCACAGGAGAAAAGCCTGAGCTGTAGTTACACAGAGCAACTCAGGTCAAGGCCGTACCTTGCAAATCTGCAATAATCAACTGTGTGTCAGAGCCCTGAAAAAGCACTTAACCTTTTAAAGAGTGCCAAAACCCTGCTCCGTTTCCAAGCAACAAAAGAAAGCTTATCAAGCTGTTGCTGTGCAAATATAACCTAGCACCTTATTTTTGGGCGCCTACAGCAAGAGAGAAAAACTTGCTTTCAACTTCTCTGTCTCCCCAGTGTCACAAAAAATGAATCTTTGCTTGATACAAAACCCAGAGTGGGATCAGACACGACTGCCCAGAGCTGCTGGCCCTGGAAGGCTCTGGAACCTCTTGGGTAAGGAGGTGGTGTTTTTACAGAGCACATCTCAGGAAGCAGTGGTACCTACAGGCTCTTGGAACTGCTGGTGAGCAAAAAAACGTTCTTTTCCTCAAATGCTCACACTTACCATCGGGTGAGAACTGATCCCTGTCAAACATGGTGATACAGAGGACATCCTGATACAGATCCTTAATGAAGAACTGGCAGTTGAAGTTCCACTTGGGGTTCAAGGTGTCCTGCAGGGTCCTGGTAGTGTAGCTCTGAGAGCCCATGCTGATTTCACAATATGGGTTGCTCTTCCCTAAACACAGAAGAAGCAGTGAAACACCCAGCAGTGCAGAATCCTCCCTCCCTGTCTGGAGGCTGCCTAGACACACACCAGTGCTGCTAACCAGACGGTGTGGGTCAGGCAACCCCTATATCCCTAACCAGCACAGAGCTGGTTCTTCACTCGGTCCTCTGAAGCTAAATAATGGCTAATCTGTTCAGAAGCTGTAGCTGAAACCACAACGTTTCCCAAATCACCAAACTCCTCTCAGCAAACCTTGCCAAACGTTGCAGGAATACAATTGCCTTAACCCTATTTACTTCCCTTACCATTGGGCTTACAGGCCTTCAGTTCTGTTGCTTCAATCACGTGCACCATCAAGCGTCCTATTCCTGAGGTCTTCTGTGAGCGAGCTGGGAACACAGAAGTCAGAAATGAATGGATTGGTTGCAACCAATAAAACTGGCAATAGATCTGAAGAGGGAAATGCTACACAGACACCGTGGCATCCTCCAGAGAAGGCCCTGCTTTGTGTCTGGGTAGATGAGAGGGAGATACAGAACTCAGTAGCTACCTTGATAAGCCTTTTCACGTTTCTTCTTCTCAGTTTCAATGTACTGCTCTGATGCTGCTTTGATCTTCTGGACCCAGGCAGTACTGCAAAGAGCAATCCCTATGGTCAGGGTCATACCACAGGCAGGAAATTCTTCAGTTATCAGTGACTCTGCTCCAATCTCTTTTGCCATATTTTCCCCACACTGGGTTTCAGAGGCAGCACAAATCAAGTCAGTTCAAGGACTAAAGAGATGGAGGTTTGGGATTTAATCTTATGTCACATTTCCACATTAGCTTAAATAAATGAAAGTGGAGCTGCTGTTTTATTAAAGACTGCTGGATCACATGAAAACTGACCAGGACTGGATAAGAATCCAATGGGATACTGGGCTTTGCAGCCCATAACTATTCTCCTACAGAACTAGAACACTGAGGAGCAGCAGACACGACTGGATTCCACTGTAAGAGCTGCTGAACAAGCAGAACAAATCAGAGAAAACTTGGAATTCAAAGGACAGTCCAACAAGTTTATTTCCTGACCAAGAGACTAAACCCTGTTCTTGAACTCAAGAGCCCCCTGTGTCTGCTCACTGGAAACACAGCCCACAGCCATGATCAACCAGTTTAAGCTCAGATCTGCATTTTCACTACTCACCGCTCATTAATGTTGTCAGTTCTAAGGGTGTAAACTCTGTCAATGTGTGAGATGTGGAAAACTGGCTCATCACTTGAAGGGTCTGTGGGCAATTTCACTAGGACTTCATTAAGGAAAACAGGCTGGAAGAAAAGCAAATGACACTGTGGCAGCATCACCCCGACAAGAAGCTGAAACTCTACAAGGATGTTTGAATCCATTGTTTTACTGCAGAGTTACAGGACACGGGATGAACAATCTGATCATCGTGTAAAGGATGTGAGAAAAGGCTGAGAGAAAAACTCCTCTGGCAATACAGCCCATTCTGTCTTCCTAGATAAAGAGCTTTGTGAAGGGGGCAGAACTGTGCAAGCAGAGCTGCAGTGCCAAGCTTGGAAATCTGGGGAATCTCTCAGCTTTCCTGTTGAAAAGCAGCCCTGATACTTAAAACTGATCTCCCCAACTCCAGAATCTTGAGAACGCTCACTGCGTGGCCACAGAGACTAAAGTTTTGCACCTTTTTTCTAAAGAAAGAGGTATTTTCTTGCGGATGCAGGAGCTTATGTGAACTTAAGTCGAGGCTCCTGCTTCTGAACATCCCACTCAGCTGCTCGGGCACGACGCAATTTCTGTCCTTTCAGCCCTAAGTGGACAGAAGTGTTTATTGACCCAAGGCACAGAAGCCTGTCCTTTTCCAGGGACTAAGCCAATGCCATTTGTGCACGCTGGCTGCCAGTCCACACATGTGTGACAGCAAACAGTCAGACGGGGCCAGGCTGCTAATCCCAGCAGGGACAACAGCGTTCCTCATCAGAAACCAGGCCACACTCTACCAACACGACCACGGGGCACCTCTATTCACTCACCATTTTGTACATTTTGAACTGGGAGTTGGATTTGGGGCTGAACAGTTTATCAGATCCGGAAGATACAAACTGTTTAACCATGTAGGTGAGCAGGAGGAAGTCATTGAAAAGGAAACCGTACAGCTCCTTGCTGCTCTTGGCCTTGTACAGCTTGCCACTGTGCAGGAGTTTCCTTGGCCCCAAGCAGTTGGTGAGGGAGTTGAACACAGGTTGCTAGGAGAGACCAAACCCATTAGCAACAGCAAGTTAGATGTCAGTTCCTGCTCCTCTTTACAGCAGATTGCTTAAGCTGCTCAAAATGCTTTCTGTTTCGTTTCATGAGTTTAGTTACAACTGAAGAGAAGGGAAACTGTTTCATGATCTGCCACAGGATCAGCACTACTGCCAGCTTAAAGCAGCTTTCAGCTTTAGCAACACCACACAGAGGGGTCTAACTGGATGAAGGTGTTTACCTCACGGTCACTTTTCTGTTGTCCAGAAGCTGTTTAAGAAGAACCTGCAGAATCTGCAGTCAGGTCACCTCTTTATGGGTGCACAAGTAGGCGACAGGACTAGGACAGACTTTCTGGGCCTGTCAAGCCCTGGTTTCTCACGCAGCCAGTGGTGAATTGTCACACACCTCATTTTGAAGGCTGTCCTGAAAGATACAGGAGCCTGAACCCCACATATCTTTTGAGGATCTGGTACTAAGGGCTTCTGTGCCCTTTCTGCATGAAGAAAAACCCTGGGAAACACAGTCAGTGAAATTCCACAGAGGTAACAACTGACTTAGCCCAGCAGCAGCACAAGCAGAACTTCAAAGATAGGAGTTATTTCAGTTCATTTAACAGTATAAATGGTATCAATTTTAAGCTGATAAATCATGATTTCTCAGCTGCCACAATGATACAAAAACGAGGGCTGATCACGTTACGGCTGCGCAGAGAATTCACTAGAAGCTCTGCCAAGAGCTCAGCAGCGCGTTGTGTTCCCATAACGGATGTGAGCAAGGACTCCCATTTCCCCACCCCCCCAGGAGCTGTTCTGAAAGGAGTGGGAAAAGCCTGTGCCATGCAGCGGATCAAGGCGGGTACCTCGGCGAGACCTTCGCACTGGACGTGGGACTGGATCCATTCCAGCCGGTCCGAGTTCTCCTTCTCGCGCACCCCTTCGTTAACCTGAGAGCACAGCTCCTCCGCGCGCTCCAGGGCGAGCCTGAGGTGACTGTGATCGGGGTGGTTTTCTGGAGTGTTCTCTAGAATCTGGTATGGATTAAAAAAAAAAAAAAAAAAGATAAAAAAGACAAAAAAGATTTCAAAAGCTAAAAAAAAAAATGAGGTAAGCACAGGTATTACTTCTCCACGTTCTCAGAGAAATCCCCATAAAGGGACAAGGCTTTTCCTTGCTTTCGATACCGAGAGCAAACGCAAAAGCATTTGCCTACAAAACCTCATTTAGGGTACTCACACTCTTTATGAGCAGAGGGTAGCGGGTTATCCTCTGCATGGGTTTCAGGAGGAAGCTGGAGAGGGGCATTCCTTTGCAGCGAGGGTCCAGGGCAAGTTTCTACAGTGCAACCCAAAGATTTAACAGAGACATTGCATTACTCCTCAAGAAACAGTTGCCTGACTCCACTGAAAACTGAGAACGGTTTGAGCAGGTTCATTTTTCCAGGCATTCCAAGAAACCTTAGATTTTTCAGTAAGCAAACAATACTTGTGTCTAGAACAAACAGGAAAGCCGGCGCTGCCGGTGTGCCCAGACACTTTGCCAGCATAAGCCAGAGGATCCCTGTTTGTGCAGAATCCTTACATTCAAAACCATCCGGCTTTTAATTTGCCATCACAGACTCCACTCGGGTTCAAAAAAACCCCAAAAAGTGATGAAAGAAACCAACACCTGATGCCACCAGTGCTGTCTTTTCTCCTTTCATGGCCTCGAAGCTGCCGCATCAGCTGCAGGGCGGCAGCAATTCCTTATTTCATTCCGCAGGGTGCCTGCCTGTGATGCCCACAGCAAACCTCTGGTCCTGGCTGCAACCCCACTGTTCAGACACACTGTGTGTTCCACTGAACCACGAGCGTGTTCAGAACAGCAGACTGATTTTATTTCATCCCCACAGGCTCTTAACACCTTCTGACAGTGTGAATTTTTGGGAAGGGGCAGGCACTGGGACCATAGCTATGTGGGGCAAGAGTTACACTGAAGGAAGGAGCAAGGGAATGGGAAATGGAGTAGTAAATAAGCTAGAGAGAGAGAATCAGAGAATAGCAGGGGCTGGAAAGGACCTCTAAAGATCATCTAGTCCAACCCCCCTGCCAGAGCAGGATCATGTAGAGCAGGTCACACAGGAACGTGTCCAGATGGGATTTGAATGTCTCCAGAGAAGGAGATTCCACAACCTCCCTGGGCAGCCTGTTCCAGTCTCTGTCACCCTCACAGTGAAAAAGTTTCTCATTTTGTTTACATGGAACCTCCTATGTTCCAGCTTGCACATGTTGCCTCTTGTTCTATCATGGGACATCACTGAGAAGAACCTGGCTCCATCCTCCTGACACTCACCCCTTGCATATTTATAAACGTTAATGAGGTCACCCCTCAGTCTCCTCCAAGCTAAAGAGACCCAGCTCCCTCAGCCTTTCCTCAGAAGGGAGATGTTCCACTCCCTTAACCATCTTTGTGGCTCTGCGCTGGACTCTCTCAAGCAGTTCCCTGTCCTTCTTGAACTGAGGGTCCCAGAACTGAACACAACATTCCAGATGTGGCCTCCCCAGGGCAGAGTAGAGTGGGGGGAGAACCTCTCTTGACCTACTAACCACACAACTTCTAATACACCCCAGGATGCCATTGACCTTCTTGTGCGTGACTCATTTATGCAAACGTGTCCAAAATTCAGTATGGATGCTTCAGGGGAGCATCTCTGTGAGCTGATAGTGCCTGGCTCAGCTCAGGGTAGCACTATGTATTCCTTCCACATCCAGCGAGCTTCCTTGTAGAAAATCCCCTTTGCCTTTGGAGAACTTTGTGCAATACAAAGGTACTGCTGCAGGGCCACTGTATCCTTTACTGTCTGTGCAGAGTGGCCAGAGCTTTGGTTAAGGCAAATCTGCACTATTTTTTTTCCAAAAAAAAATCTAGACCTACACCCTTTTCACCATACAATGTATTTATATCTGAACATACATATTGATGAACTCACCTGATCTCGATGTAATTAGGTACAGCACATGTTGGAGTCAGTAAACTTGCAATGGTTTTCAGCAGAGATGAATGTAGGTGTGTTAGGGACAAATGCAGCAAAGCTGTATTCATACTGTATTTCAGCAGAGGTGTTTGTGTCCCAAATCTGTGTCATAAGCAGAGAGCGAATGCTTTTTAAAGTATACTAAACACTATAAGTAAAAGCAGGGAACAGCCTTCTCTCCAGGGAGCTGGACTGGTGTTTGAGCTGTCGTAGTGGTAATGTGTGAAAAACGCTGGAGTGGACTAGACTTTGAAAAATAGCACTGGCTTTGGCATTTGCTCCAAATGCTATTGGAAGAGGATCATTCAGAAAGGATGCTGTTAAGTGAAACTGGACCCTAATTCAGATCATATTAAATGGAACATTTTTTACGAATTCTCAGCTAAAAAGGTTTCCAAAAAATGATTATTAAAACATAACATTTTGCCGCTGTTAACAACCTAACCATTATAGCAGTGGCCTGAAAGTGAGGGAATAAAAATTTACTATTGGTAACAAAACTGTCTAGAATATGTTCCTCACAGTCCAAAAGGAGAAATGCAAATACTGTGTATTTATAGTCAGCCCTCAGAAACTGGGAAAATGAACAGTGAATGAGCTGTTTTCTTTCTGCTTTTTATAACTGGAAATATTTTCTCCCATTAAACACTTGGAGGCCAATGTTCCATCTTTGTATTAAATATTTTCTCAAGCAACAACTATTGACTGCAGCAGGATATTATCTAAGTAAGAACAACATGACTTTATCCGTGGCTTTTATGTTTGACAGTGTTCCTTTGATGCTTAGAAATATGTGTGTGTCCACAGTATTCAAAGATATTTTGTGTATGTGCATCAAGTTAATGCATTTTTAAACTGAGAAGGATTCTTGGTGGGATTTTGAAAGTAAAGCGTCAATCTATCCTGCTTCTATTGATGGGAAGGTTAAAATTTACAGTGGAAGCTGTCTTGAGCCAACACTGAGCATGTCTAGAAATCTCACATAGTACTGGAAACACCTTTGTCTCTCCTTATTTTGGTTAAAGAGTTAAACGCCACAGAACTATTGGTCTCAACTTGAGTGAAGAAAACTTTTCTATGACAATGAGGGCTGGCTATGTTGTTAGCTAAACACAGCTGACTAAACCATAGTTGATATGGAGAAGATGACTGCACTCCCTTTTCATTTCTGCTGTTATGAGAGGTTTTGGTGTATCAGTTCAGTGTTGTTTTCCAGAAATGTTTTCCATAGAGAAAGAAAGGATGGACAGATAGTTTGAAAGCTGAGATAAATTTGATGGAATTGACCACTGTTCCTCCACAGTCTGGTATGACTTGGGTACATCACTTGGCTTCTGTGTTCTTCAGTTCCCTCTCTGTAAAGTAGGGGTAATACATCTCATATCGCAGAAGCCATGACCATGGGGTAAATCTTTTCAGGATGCTGAAGCATTCTCATTCTTATGTAATGGAGGTCAGGTATGTGCCTTGGATAAACTGGAGATAATATTCCTCCAAAGCAATCTGAGCGTTCCGTGTTGGAATTCCATATTCCAGGGGACTTGGAAATAAACAAGTGCACAGTCCTGTTACTGTGCCTGGCAGGATTGTGCTGGGGTGGTGTGTTTCAAATAAGAAATTATTTCATGTATATGAAGGGATTAATTTATGTGGCTTTATACATTCTTCTTTCGCAGATGGCAGTGCCGGTAAGAATTATTACTATTGTTGTAAAACTCTGATAATCACTTGCTTTCATGCCTTTGGAAGTATAAACAGCCTGTTTCAGGAGTTTACTTGCCACAATTGTATTACTCATACTCCATTTCTTGCTTCCTTTGCTGGTAGAATACGTACACCAATGCAGACAAGCTTTTGGAGGCTGCAGAGCAGTTGGCTCAGACTGGGGAATGTGACCCTGAAGAGATCTATAAAGCAGCCCGGCATCTGGAAGTACGGATTCAGGACTTTGTCCGGAGAGTGGAACAGAGGAAACTTCTCTTGGACATGTCAGTCTCCTTCCATACCCACACCAAAGAGGTAAGATGTGCATGAGGGAATTTTCTGTGTATTGCAGAGTGCTGCAAGAGGCTGACTCTGAAAGCTCAGATGACATAGAAAAGGCATCTTCTCCGTGCAGGGCTGATATCCAGTTCATTTGATGCATATGACTAATTGTTCTAAAGAGGAAATAAAATGTGAATGGAACACGTGAACAATATAGTACACTAAAATATAGGGACAGCATATCTAACATATCAAGTTGCTTAATTTACAGCTAGAATGCATTGTTATAAAGCAAGAATTCTCTTGTAAGAACATCCGTTGGTATTAACACATTAGGCATAAACATGTGTGATATGTATCCTCAGAGAGATTCCATTTGAATGTGCTGTTAATTAATGTAGCCATTATTATTAAATGTTACTGGAAATCGTACGTTGTTTAATGAGGCAGACTTCACTTTTCAAAATTATAGTTAAAGAACAAGTATCCACATACTGATACAGTGAATCAGTGAGGACCAGAATAAATGCTGTTTAGTGTAATTGAAAAATACCCAGAGATAAGGCTGTCTCTCCAGAGATACAGTGGACAGGACATCAAATGGGAGGCCACTGGGGATGTAATTAAAGCATGCTTCACATTCTTCTGCAGACCAAAGGCCATTCAGTGATGAGTGACACTTAAAGATAGGGTTTCTGCTGAGAGAGATGGAATTAGTCAGAATGGTTGTTTTCATGCTCTGCAGCATCTGTTTGCAGGAGCACCCTCGATCAGAAAGATGATCTTAGAAGCTGAAAGCTTTGGCTCTGTTTGTTGATGTACATGTTATGAGCAAGTCATGTATAACCAGCTTCAGTTGGGGAGCCTCCCTAAATAGAATTTGTATGCACATGTTCATATGTATATCTATATATACGTGAAAGATGGAGTTGTAGTGTCTCCATTATAGCTACTGATAGATGAAAGTTTTCCTTTTACATCCTGCTTCTGCAATATATGAAAATCTAGTTACTTGCAGCTTGTGAATAGTACCATTGTTTCCAGAGTAGCTCAAATGCTTGCAGCTATGTTGGTTTGCCACAGGGGAAACTTAATTGGTTATTTCCTCAATCAAAATAATTTCATAAGTTTCCTACTGTGATTAACCTCGCTTCACCTATGCAGGTGGTAACTAGTAACACAAAGATAGGCATAACTCCAGGAAGTTATCAGTATAATATGTTTTCTATCATCTAAATTTCTTCTGATGATTACTGGTACAGAGTAGCCTAATTTGGGTTTGGGAACTAGAGCTTCTGTGTATGATGGTTTTTTGGATTTCAGTGTGCTATACTCACTTCTACCCTTCACCAAGAAGGGAATTTGCCCCTGCTCCACTCACCTGTCTTAATAAGCCTCGTTTTGGTGTATAGAAATGCAGATGTATAAAAATGCAATTTTTTTGGAAACCATTAAAAAAACCCCACGTTTTTTGTGACAACATCAATGCTGTGTACTAGATATTGAGAATAAACCCTAAATCTCTGCCTCACTGACATTTACCCATGGAACAAATTAGTGCTATGATGCCTTTTTGGAAAGCTCAGTAAGTACTTGCTGTCAGTTTTAGGAAGATCCAGAGTGGACAGGCTCCAGGTGCCTGTATCTCTTCAAAGGGAAGGTTGGGTGAGCTGTAGCATAAAACTGGGATATCAGCAAAGTCAGGATGGACCCAGGAATCCACATCTTTCAGAATAAATTACAGCTGTTAGGTGGGGTGAAAAGAGGCTGCTAAAGTTATTACAGTATCTAGTGGGGTTCCCTGAGGTTAGAGGATGCACAGTAGCTGTGCAAGAGAAAGGAATTTTTCACTTACCTCTGTGTAATTCACTCCTGTGGGGGCCAAACACTCTGATTTTCTTCAGGTTCACTGGATTTCATTGTGTGTCACTACTTGCCTCCTTCAGTGACATGTTTCTGCACTGGTGGGAGTTACAACCCAATACCTCAAGTTTTTGCCAAAAATAATAAGTGAGGAAATTGCTGCAGTTTTAGCATTTGTCTACGAGCTGTGGGGATCCCCACAGACACAGTGAAGTAGCCAAAGACTGCCAGGGGAGAACTGGTGCAAAGGGCAAAGCATTACAAGACAGCCTTAGAATATGTTTGGATCCATATTTGCTTTTTTTATACTATAAATAGATTGGCTCAAGTAGAATTGCATGTTGCTTGGCCTTGCTTGGCCCTTCACATGTATTGTAAAATGGTGAGTTAACCAATGTCATTGTCATTCTTCGATATGGATAGAAACCAGACAGATGGACTCCTCAAAAATGAAGAAACACAAATGTCCTTCCTTTGCTACCATGCCTGTGATGTTCTGTGATGGCCTACGATGTATTGCATCCTTTCTCTGTTTCATACCAACTGATCTCAGTTGCTTCCTCCCTGGGCTCTAAGAAATGCGCTCTGCCCCTCCCAGCCTACAGAGTTGGGCTGTACCAGCTTCAGGTTCTTGCTCTAGACACTTGCCCACTTGTCCATGTCAGATCTGCACCATCCATACTCACGAAGAGTCTAGAGCACAAATCTTACGAGTAGTGGCTGAGGGAACTGGGGCTGTTTAGCCTGGAGAGAAGAAGGCTTAGCTTAGACCTTATCACTCTCTACCTGAAAGGAGGTTTTACTGAGGTGCGGGTTGGTCTGCCAAGTTACAAGAAATAGGACAAGAGGAAATGGCTTCAAGTTGTACCAGGAGAGGCTTAGATTGGAAATACTTCTTCACAGACAGTGTCAGGCACTGGAACAGGCTGCCCAGGGAAGTGGTGGGGGTGTGGTGGTGGTTTAGTGGTGACCTGGCAGTGCTGGGTTAATGGCTGGATCTTAAAGGTCTCTTTCAACCAAAACTATTCTGTGATTCATTTTTTGAAACAGCTCAAAATTAAATTCACTGTATTTGCTGGGATTTCAGTTCCAAACAACAAAGATAACATTAGATTCCAATTTTTAAGTCCAGATTTATCAAGCAGAGTAAGAGTTCGGAGTCAGATTGAAATTATAGCAGACGTCAAGGCAAAAAATCTTTTTGCAGCAGCAGTAAAATACTGGGAGAGCTGAGATCCATTGCTGCTGTTTTACCAGGAGACATTCCAGTTACACTGCTGACAAATGCCTCCCTGATTAACCTTGCCCCTCCTACCTGCCATGCTGTGTCTGATGCAGGACTGTCCAAACCCATCACCTGGGACATCATCCTGGGGCAATGAGAAAGCAGGTTGGCCGGTGTGTTAACGTGTTTAACATCTGACATATTTTGCATTAATCTAGAAGGCATTCTTAGTTACTTAATAATAACCATCATTATTGTTTTCATCCTTTGTGGTTCTTAAAACCATTTCTTAAACTATTAACAACTGTTTCTTTTATGTCCTTGGAAATGAATAAACAGTTCCCTTCATGTTTTCTTGGCAATAATGCAGGACACTATGGCCTAGATGTACTTCTCTTCTAAGTTTCTTCTAAGTTTTCTTCTATGTATTAATCTACTGAGACAGAACTGGTGAAAGGGAGAATTATGTAGAAAAAAAATCATTCTTACTGACAAAACTTTTATGGAAATATTCTAAATACCTTCCTGAAATGGACACATTGTTTCTGGCAGTCTTCCTAGCACAGATGAATTAATTTCTGATGCAATAATTCCCAGATGTGGATGAGTGCGTTGATTGTGTACTCCTCACTGCTTTACCTGTATTCTTCATCTCCACATGTGACTACTCACATTCCCAGCACCTGAGAAACAATTTTAACAGGTGCTATTTTTGAAAAGTGATCTTGTCAAAGAAATGTTTCCTTTTGTACTCTGCCTTGATATAATTTCTTCAGGACAATATATAGTGTTGAATTAGGGAGTCATTTCAATCTAAATATCCCATGAACAATGAAAGTTAAGAGTGGCTTTTTTATAGTACAGTATACTTGAATCACTGCTCATTTCATGGCAAAGCATTAAAAGAAGATTCCTCCTGCTAAACCTGACTTACTCAGTTGAAAAAATATGAAAAATACTGTCAATTAAGCATAAAAAAAAATATATTTTTTCTTTTGAAGTGACCTCACTTAACAATACATGAAATAAGCTGAAATAATGACTTTCTGGTATGGGAAAAACATTTTAGAGGTATAAATTTAGAGCAGGTGCCTAAGTGATTGTTAGTGTCATAACTCATGAGCAATGTAGTTGTCCTATTATCATGCCTAGAAAAGAGATTTTGTGTGTCCCACTGTCCTACAGTATTCGTTATATTCTCTCAGTTTATATTTTCATACCCTTTTAGGTCAAGGCATTCCAGATGGTGTGAGCAGAATCCTGGTACCTTGGGAATCAAATCCAGTTATCTGTATGGCAGGATAAAGTTATAAATTATTATCAGTGGGATAAATGCATTCAACAAACTTGTACCTGAATCACTTCTCTCAGGATTAAGTTTGATTGAATTCGGGTTCTTCAGATCTGAATCGATCATTGGCAGGATTGTCAGATTTTGCAGTTTTATCACAAATCTCATGATAGTTGATCTTTTTCTGTGGGCTCTCAACTGCTACAATCAAATGATGATACAGGATTCTTGACTGTCATTTAGTTTTGTTTAAATGAGAACAGTTTTTGAGCCTTCTGGAGAAGAGGCTTCAGATGTGATAAAAATCACACCCTGTAGACTCAAAAACCTCAATTCCAATAATAAAAACATGTTGTAATTAGTTGTCTGGATCTTCAGATTTTACAGTGGCCTCACAGTTTTATACTTGTGGTTCTGAAGTGTACTTCACAATTCCAAGTATAAGAATGTAGAACAAAAGAGCACTGTCACCACTTCCATGTCATTAAAAACTTTTAAAATCCTCTTGCAAAATTAAACAATGACTTAGCATCTTTTACATGTCTTTACTTTTCGTATAGATTTTCTTCTTTGTTTAGCAATCATAGGTTTGTTTTGCCTTGTTTAAAGTGGCAGGAAGTGCTGCTACCAGCAGTTTCTGAGACAGCTTCAGTGCTGGACATTTAAACAACAGTGTAGAAAAGCCTGGGAATTACTTTTGTCAAGAAAGGGCTGAGGTGAGGCTACACAGAGATAGCTCTGTGTGACATCTACATGCAAATTATTGGCTTCATCACTGGGATTAATGTAGATATTTAAGAGCAATTATATGTACCTCAGAGTGTTCTCTATATAACTGAAGTGAAGGTTTGTTGTGTTACTTGTTGTATTGGCTGATAATGCAGTTGGTAATTTAAGAACAAGAAGAAACTTCACTGAATTTAGATCTATTTATAGTATATGGGTCTTACCTGAACTGCAAAGCAGTTCTGCAATCCTTCATAGCTCTTCAGGGCATGAAACCCATGTTTTACCAACTCTGGCTTTCTCCTTTCTCACTGGGTTTCAGATTAACACTTTGTTGACTCCAGCAAGACACCATCAAAAAGCAGGAGAGGCAGTAGTGTGGTTTCAGGTCGTGTGCCCCGTGGTTTATTGGCCCTTGGCAGCTTAGAACAATAATAGGACAAGGTGCTTGGTGCTGGCAGTTCCATGCGGAGCCTTCCAGTTCTACCTGGTCCACAGAAGAGGGGAATGTGTGTGCTCAGGAAACATTTAATGTTGAGAAAAATGACCTGCCAAACTCTTAACAGGTTCTTACTGAACACATGTAAACCGGAACTTGGCAGAGGTATTCTGAGTGACCAAATTTGGGCAAATTTTCACAGAGATGACATAATGTATATTCTTGACATCAAGGCTAAACTCTGCAAAATTTCAAACCCTTGCTTAAAAGCCTGGAGGGTCTGGAGCATCTCATGTGAGCAGAAATAAGACTTCTTTTTTTAACACAGGCAAACTAACTCCTTTTTCCGCTTCCTCTCATTCTGGACCTTTTACCTCAAAATTCATCAAGTTCAGCCTTAGGCAGATACCTGGTATGGAAAGTTTCACTCTGAACAGCTTGTCCGATAAGGCCATGAGAAACTGAGAGCAAAGTCCTGCACCATTAAGTGTCAGGCAACTTCCTATACAGACCTAACAAGTCACCTTGGTCACCCATAGATATCAGTGGGTTTACTCAAGTGAGTAATGGGAGTGAGTTTACCTTGTCAGTTAGGAACAGTAACAGTGTTTTATTGCAGGCACTGCTACCTTAATTTTGCTTGATAACCAAGACCTGTGAAATTAAATTCTCCTTGCTTCGGTTGAATATCATGATTAGGGGATTATTTTGGGATAGGTCACTAATTTTGACTGAGCTTGGCCCTCACGTTGTGGCAGACTTGCTGGGAAGCAGAAAGCTCATGGGGCTAAGGTCGGCTGCTGGCAACTGTCATCAGAAGAGTTGGCAGAATGTGTCGAAGTTAATCATGGAGTAAACATGACAGTGCTTCTGGGATAGATTGTATAATCCTGTCATTCATTGTAGATTGATGCAGGATTCAAAGTTAATGTCACTGAACTTTGTAACTTGCTGTTCGACTTTAACTGTTAATATTGGTATTTCAGAACAATGGCCCATTAAATGGAGATTTGTGATGAAGGGGACAAGCAGTTTAGCAATTCCACTAGCTAGCAACTTCTAGAAGTCCTAAAAAGGTCTTTTTCTCTCAACATGTCTACCACAAAGTACTCATCTTGCACATTTATATACTACTCCTGTCCTGGACAGTGCTTTTGTTCCTTTTCTCATATTATGGCCAGATTTTAAAAAACAATGAAAGCATGAAGCACTAAAATGAACCAGACTGGCTCTCTGTGCTTAAATATTCACTGAGTGGTTATTTCACATCCAAGTACTTTTTAGGGTTAAAATAAAGCACCACATGCCTTGCTCAAAAGTTAGAAATTTTGTTCCTTCAGTAGGATAAAATGAACAGCTGAGATAAATACAAAGCAGCATACAAAATCAGACTTTGAAAATATCTGTCCCTCCTCTCACTGCAGGGCTGTGAAACATCAAACCTTCAGTTTATGCCTCCTAGAAGTACGAACACTGTTTTTGCTGGGAACTGAATCAGTGTAGTTTGATGGAGGCAGTATTATAAGCAGAGAAATGACAAGACAAGAGGGTAGAAAAAAGAAAATTCTTTCATAAGGGGTTAAGTAAATGCTGATTGTTTTTTGAAAAATAAGCGCTCAGTTCCTAAACATTCTGATATTGCCATCAGTGGTGGATTTTCAGGCAGAGAGCAGAAGACGTGGGAGAAGTGAACTGCCAGAGCTGCACACACAGGTAACGTGTTGTGAGATCCTTTGCCTGGATGGCTGATTACTTGGGGAAGACAGATACATTGCCAGCTTACTGTTATCATCCTGATAACTGGTGTTGTAGAGAGGGCTCTGCTGGTAGAACAAGCGTTATTTTTGTGCAAGTTCTGTAAAAGTCACTCTGGGTTATCAGCAATGAATTATCATGAAGCAGCAAAATAAGAGCAAATCCTTCTCCAACTGCAGAACATAGACTGGGGCTTTGACCAAAATGCAAACATGCGCTAGTTAGTTATTCATTTTGCTGGTGTCTTTGCAGGGTTAAATCTTGTCTCTAAAGCTAACAAAGATCTGGAACTGAGGAGCCAGGACAGCCGGGATGGTGCAGGATGCCCCTCTTTCCTGTCCATTTGTTGTCTAGAGGCAAGGCTTTTTTCATAAAGGATTAAGGAACTGGGAATGAAGAGAGCTGTGGTATCCTGGCAGCACATCTCGCTCTTGAGCAGGGGAGTTTGAAGCACAGCCAGACTGCTAGTGAATAAATTTCTGCCATCTGTGATGGCAAAAGTTGTGAGACAGAATCGAGGTAATAAGAATTAAATGCTTATAATTGCAACCACATAAACCAAACATCAGCAAGTCGAACCTGCAGCAGAGCAAGCACAGGTACATGGAAGAGAAGTTCTTTACACTGTTCTGCCGTATTCTAGCCAAAGTATTCCATAGACTTCATTTAAGTTCACATTTTTCTATCCACATTTTTCAGGCTGTTCACCAGCATTTTGCCTGACTACTTCGATTCACTCAAATGTTGTCATTGGCTTTTGAGGGCCTTTGCATCTGTTTTGTGTGTTATGAAGACAGGTCTCCACCCTATATGCCTTTTTATCCAGATAACAGTAGCTCATGTGCAACTAGAAAGTTGTTTTATGAGCACCTTTAAATAGGATGTGCCAACTCGCATGAAATACTCTTTGATTAATTATATTACAACCCATTTTCCCAGTTTCCTGAAGCTCAGGAGGATGAGCTTTTCCCAGTTCCAAAGTATGGGTTTGCAGCTTTTACTGCTGTGTACAAAGGCAACGGTGTGGTCAGCTAATGCCTGTGATAATTTGTGTATTGAGTAAATCTTTACCAAAGACATACCAGGACACTCTTGTAGTTCACTCATCACTTAAAAGACATCTGGTGTTGCACCTTAAGTACATGTATGCAATGGAGTCTACATAACTAGTTTAAAAGGGTTAGTGTAAATGTAGTGGTTCAAGCTGGTGGATCCAGTAAGACAGTTCATTTAGAGAAAGATCCCACAGTTTGTTTAATCCATAGCAAGTTTCAGAAAGATTTGGAATTGTCACAAGTGATTTCTTTCTGAGACTCCTAGGGCGCAGTGCACAAAGTTGCAGAGAAGGCTCAAAGCAGCAGATCAGGATAAGACTGCTGGTGATATGGTGAGTCACTGGGAAAACCATATAGGGAATATAGTGCAACTCCCACTTGAGAAGTAGTGAAACATTTAGAATCAGTGAACAATTCAGAGGAAAATGTAATGGTACGTGTGTTTGTTTAAGTAAATTACTGAATTTGTAGTGTTTATTTCACAGCTATGGAAAGCCCCTCCTGCACTGAATTGTACTCTGTTACACTGGTGTAGTAAATCTTTTGATGTAGGAAGAACTTCTCCAAGCTTATTATCAGTATGATCAATTACAGAACTTTATTTGCGTAGTACACTTACTGCAGTTAATTATATCCAGATTCATAATTACAAATACCTTACATTAAAATTATACTAAAGAAGAGCATGGTTTTGCCATTCATGACGGCAGCAGAAGCACAGAACATGTACATATAATTCTTAGTTATATGGCAACTTTCTCTCCTAGAGCAAATAGTCCCTGAATTACATTTACATGACCTTGGGCTGGGAATCTACACACTCCCTGATGTAAGTGTAGCTACCCAAATCACGTTTCCCTTGAGAGGAGATTATTTTGTGCTATATCAATCTGGTCCATGCAGGACTTGGGAAAAGCATCAGATGTTTAGGCATTGCAAATCCTTTTGCCATAGGCAAGGTTACTAATTAAAAAGCATCAGCATACAGAAGCACCAGATGCAGCCCAACCAAGGATGAATGTCAAGAAATTGGCGAGGAAAAGAGAAAAAGCAAGAAAGAGGTTAGGAAGAGATCAGATTGCTTTTTTTCACAGAATGTTCCCTTCCTTTCCACTTGTCATTTCTTTCCAACCAGTTTGGTGGTATCGGGCAACATTATGTCTTGCAGCAGGGTGTCTCATCATCAGTATCTTACTGTGGAAGCCACATATTGTGGCATTTCATATGTAGTGTCTGGTCATATCCCATCTTGTCACATTTTATTAGGTATGCCCTCACTGTGTGACACTTCACTGGTGGCATGCAGTCACATTATAGCTCTTCGTTACGTACATTGTTTGCTATGTTTCTGTTGACATTTCCATGAGACCTTGAATGTAACTTTGGAAAACGTTGTTGAAATATGCATCCAATTTATAACCACCATCAGTTCTTCCAACTGAAACAGCACTGGATGCATTCTAAGTGTGAATAAAGAGTAGCTGACCAAGGTTAGTTGTGCTGAAAAGTTTTATTATCTCCACCATGTTGGTGCAGGGAAATCGTGGTAGAAAAGGCCATTTCCTAAAGACTGCACTGTAAAAGCAGATTCACAACAGCATCTGAACAGATGCTTAAACATAAGCACTGGCTGAAGGCCTACCATACATCAACCTGAACTCGGTGTCTATGTGACTTCCTAATGCACATTGTAAAAAAGCTAGATGTTACTGTTCAGAATAGGTTTCTGTAAGCCTGGCACAGGAGCAGAGTAAAATAGGGTTGATGGGCATCTCTCTCTGGAGCATTTCTGCTTGTGTTTGGTTCTTTTTTGTCAGCCTGCCTTTAGGGTTCTCTACACGGTGATGTTACAACTCATGGAGTGGAAGTAGTGCGAATCAGGTGGGAAAAGAGGGTCCCCATATTTCACTGAATTCTTCTGCATTCTGCTCCAGCCTTCATTGCTATGATGGATGTTCACTTTACTGAGTTGGCATGAGCATCCTTTTGGAGCCTGCTCTGCAACACATGACACTTCTCTGACATAGTAAAAGGGTAGAACATACCCTGGAAAGTTGCTTGTTTTTAGTAACATCCTTGTTTTGAACAACTAGCGAAAATGTTGTGCAATGGTAATTCTCATGAGCTGACTGGTTCTTTGCTTTTCACTCATCCCATGACTCAGTGTTTTTAAACTGGTTTTGAGAGGATTAAAACTCATCTCTGGCATTTGCAAATAGCAGCATATAAATACTGGGTGTTTCATAGGTATTCCAAACATGCAGGAAAGATTTTTCTGAGATTTTGTTTAAAGTGGTCCCTTGCTCTAAGTCAGAAGCATTAATTTCTAGGTAACAGGCACAGATGTCCTTCAAACCTCCAGTAAGTGGTCTCATTAAGTACTTGAGCAAAATGAAGGCTATTGCATCAGAAGGAATAGCAGGGAATAAAGAGTTGTATTATCTCCTGGATGAAGGGAAACTGCCTCTGTTCTATGTCCAAGAAAGATGCAGAAGTTGCTACAATGCATGAGAGGTGCCAGATGCTCCCCCAAAAGAAGGAAGGGAGGGGTCATTCTTCTTTTCTCTTGCTGGTATAGTAATCAGAAGAGAATTGTTTTTCTTGTTTAAAATGATGGTTACCTTGATAAGTAAAGCCTCAATTCTGGAGCCTCTATGGACTTTCAGCATGGACATTTTAGGGCTAGGTATTTGACTTAGACATTTTTAGACACAGTTTGCATGAGTCAGATTCGTGACTGGATCTCTCTGAAGCACTTAATTCAGGTTTTAGCAGTAATGCATTAGTATTTCCATATCCCATTGATCATGCCAAAGCATAGAACAATTTCAAGGAAGCACAAAAAATACTTTTATGTTATTTCTTCATTGTTTTCCAGGATTCTGTTTTTTGGTTTAGTAAATGTTAAGTAATACAATGCAAAGATTATATAATTTTCTGGACATGTGCATCACTGGCAAGCTTAGTTAAAGTCACCACAGCTGGATGTGGAAGTAATTGTGTTAGTATTTGACATATCTGTGTGCATCTAGATAAGTCCCTTGTACAGTAACACGTGATACAGTAGCAGTAGTTTGGAGCATGTATGTGAAAGGGACAGGGGCTCACAAATCTTGCTGGTGCTAAGAATACAAGAAGAAAGTCAGTTTCTGCCTGAGATAGATATGAGATAAAAGTTGTCTGTGTTTCAATGAAAAATTGCAGTGGCTCACTCAGTCTAAGCTAGCTAGCTCTTTAGAGTAGGTCACAGCATGAATTAGGAAATGCACAAGGTGTCTGGTGATTTGAGGTCTTAATAGCCAGGATTTTTTAAAATCAGTTGAATAGTTGCAGTGGAAGTAAGGGTCAAACCTTAATAGGGACTGGTTTTCCTGAGCTGTGACAAACAGGAGGTGATTGCTATTTTATGATTAACACCTCTTCTGATTCAGGTGTTGTAGTGACATGGAGTTCATCTTTTCATTGCTGTGGGCCTTGGTAATAATTTATTCCAGGTGCTGTTAGTTGTAGTGCATAATCTAGGAGGTTTTTGTATCTGGTTCCTATTGTAAATTGTTCCTGAAAGATCTTCCTAATCTTATTAATATTGACTGATTCTTTATATTAGGATTTCCCAGGGATTGGTAGAGGCTAAAGGATTAAAGACCTCTGAGTCAAGGTTGACCTAGATTCTGATAGATTTTATTATGCAAATCCTTACAGTCAGAGGTCATTAATGGAAACATCTGAAGCTAATATGAGTTAATATATTTGAGTGCTCTCTGAAATTAATGAGTGTTCTGGTTCCAGGTGAGTACAGTATAGTTTAAGTATTCCAAAACTGCTTTGATTTAGAAGCATACTCAAAAAGTGACTTAGGATCTTAAATGTCTAAATCCCTTTGGCTGCCACTGAAAGTTGGGTTCTGGAGACAATTTTTAAAGCAGGATTTTCCTCTGAAGTTGTAGTGGGGGATTGGAAAATTTCTTCTCTGCCCTAAAATGTTTATTTCAAGAAAACAGGAGATTCCTAACAAAGCAGCAAGTTCTCCATTTCTCTTTCATTTTTGTAAAGGAAATTCCCTGAGCTTTTTTGTTAAACGGAAAAATGAAATATGACAAAGCACGGCAAGAAATTAAAAAACTACTGACTTCCCCAACTTGAAACAGAAGGATGATTTATTCGTAAGGTCATTTTTCTCTTCTGTATTTGCAAAGTGCTCTATTACTTGAAGATCTGATAAGCAGAAAAAGTAATATTCCTGAACAGCCTGGTCCTTGCCTGTTAGAGTCCCGCTGTCCCTACTGTTTGAGGGAGTGCAGAGATCAGATCAAAACGAGGAAGATTTGGAATGTAATTTGAATATAAAGGAATTAATGCACTTGCCTTCATGGTGGCTTCCCAACGTTCAGCATGTGAACTTCAGACCACAAATGAAAAAGCTCTCTATTTGGTCCTTTAACTATGTTTTCATTCTTTCATTTATTTAACAAGCCTGACTATTTAATTGTATTGTTTCTTTTATTAATAGTTGCCTTTTCATATCACACCTTTCTTCTGAGAATGTAAAAATATGTAAATAACCTGAGCAGAGACATTCCATTTGAGGCCAGTAGTAAGGTAGGCCATTATGATTGTGCTATTTATAAGTAAACAGAAGAGTTGCCGAAATATTCAAAGCTGACTCTGAAAATCTAACTGAAAAGCCTTCAAATTAAACATATGTCTTAAAACTTAGTTGTGAGTCTGTCAAGCAAGGAGTCAGTAGCAGATTTGAGGACAGAGCACAGGGAGCTGGGCTCTCCCTTTTCTGGTATCACGAGCAGTGCTGGAACAGGTTCTGGTTTTGATTATTTTGGTTTAGGTCAGGGTGATATCCTTGAAGTCAGTAGCATGTGTGTAGTGTAACATTCGATGACTGGCCTTAGGTTTGGACCCTAGTTGTGAGAAGCCTTGCCAGCTGGTGCTTACAATGTCCCTCTCCTCTCATTGTGTGTGGAACAGCAGAATTCAAAATCTCAGAAGAAATCCTGCAGGATGGGGGTCCAGTGCACCTTGTTTTGAACAGGAACGTTTTTACAAGCTTTCTTGCCACCCCCACACAACATCTGTCATCTGCTTCATGTGTGCCTCTAGGTCCCATTAAGACAAACTGTTTTGCAGCTCCATGGAAGGACAAGCAGAAGTGCAGCCCTGCTCCCACCAGCACCGCGTCCTTTGACATTTCCCCGTGCACTGGTGCAACGTGTTGTTTCCCACTCCTGTACGTCTCTGCTACTTTGCAGAATATACCAGCAGAATGTGGGTTAATGGGTCAGGCATGGCACAGAAAATAGTCTCTCTGGTGGAGTCATTAGGATTTGCTGGCAGGCTGCCAGCTCAGTTGGTGCAATTTTACACTCGCTTTTCAGAGCAAGCTTAAAGGGGAAACCTCCATTCGCTTTAAGCCTTTACAGCCAACAAGAGGCTGCTGGGGCTTGCCTGCCACTGTCCAGATCTCTGATGAACAGCTGGCTGGAAATTCTCATCAAAGCACTTACTCAAATGATTTTTTGTTGTTTTTTTTGAAAGTAGCCAATAGCAGTAAATAAATGTATCTACATGAGATTGATTGATGATAGCGCTGTCTCCTATGTTTGGATTTTCCCAAAGTTAAAAAGCAGAGTCTGAGATGCTTTTTGAGGAAGGTGGTAAGTGGCAGAAACACACAAAAACCCAAGCAAAAAAAAAACCAACAAACCCTCCACAAAGCCTTCTGCCTGGGAAGACATATCTGAGCAGGCAGAGATAGACTTCAGCCAGTACCATACATACATACCAAAGATTTTAGGTCTGTTCTTCAACAGGCTTCAACTGCATGAGAAATTAATAGCAGCTAATAGCACACAGCTCCCAGAAGGGTTAGGTTATCGCAGCTGTAGGACATTGTAATTTGTTACTTGTTTAAAGAGTTAATCAGAATAATATCATTAGATATTGTCATATAATAAGCTGAAATGTAAATTCATTTTGGAAAAAAATCACCTGATATTATATTTATTTTACTTTGTTGCTGAAACTGGAATTGCATCAACTGAAATCAATAACCAATGTATCTTTTTGTTTCTAGAAATTTTAGGTCGGTTTTCATGTGAAACACACAGCCCTGGTTAATGCTTACTGATCCTGAATCGGAGAGCAAAAGGGTTAAATCTCAATCCCTCTCTGATTTATATTTCCCTCCCCTCCTTCCCAGCTGTGGACATGGATGGAAGATCTGCAGAAGGAGCTCTTAGAGGATGTCTGTGCTGACTCTGTGGATGCGGTTCAGGAGCTTATCAAGCAGTTTCAGCAGCAACAAACAGCCACCTTGGATGCTACTCTCAATGTTATTAAAGAAGGGGAAGATCTAATCCAACAGCTCAGGTAAGTATCCACCTGGAGGTCAAGTGCTGAGAAATTTGATGTATGCTGTGTTTTAGGTGTGCATAAATAGGGAGCAGTAAGTTAGGGTTAATTGGGAGACTTGGTTAATTCTTTGCTTATTTGTGATTCTTATAATTCTTTGAGTATTTTATTGAAATTGCACGGAGTGATTTGTGTGGACTGATGAGAGTAGTCTGTGCATCAGCATGAGATCCCGTTTGACAGAGAGATTATTTATAGGCACAGTGAAGTGAATTGAAACAAACGTGTTTCAGATGAATATTTTTAGTTGGTATTTATAGAAGATTGTTAAATAGTTGTGAGCTGAGGTTTCATGATATATAGGGTTACTGCTGATGTAGGTAAAGTGTATTCCTCTTAATAAAATATACACGTGTCTAACAGTCTTCACTCTTTCATTTTGCATGCAGCACCCTTCTATTTATCTTTGTTCATGTAGGGTTTGTTCATACTGTCAAAGAGGGTCTTATACTGCCAGTTCTACTTGCATTATGAATTAAACTAGCTCATTTTACCTGATTTAAAATACATGAAGAGACTGGCTCCAAGGAGTTGCGGGTTTGCTGATTTCTCAGTCTGTAAGTGTAGTAGAACAAATGTTTGCAGAGTAAACTTACACAAAGCTTGTAGCTGTGAGATCTCTCTCATTTGTTCTTGTTTGCAGTGGTTTTCTGTGGCTTTAACTTTGTTGACAGCAGTGGAGTTTTCCTGCCTTTTAGTGATGTTATCACTTTGGATCTTTGTATTGTTACAGATTGCCCTTATCTACCTCTATATTGTGTATGTTCTGTATATATATACACAATATGCAAATCTGCCAGGTCTTACACATTTCACCAGAGACAGTCCCAGAAAGTTATGTCATCCTCCTCACTCTGAGCTTTTCTGATCTGATGCCTTCAGTTCTCTCATGAGAAGTGTAGAAAACCATGAGCCATTATAGGAAAAGCCTAAGCTGCTCTAGAGCAGAGTAGATAATGAAGGGGCCTGGTAGACATCTCCCCTCAAGAGCGTTCCTGGAGTCCCTGAGTCGTCTACTACAGCCACATCCTACATACAGCCACACAGAGTGCACTGTCAGAAAGTTTGCTGATGATACAAAACTGTGAGGAGTGGCTGACACACCAGCAGATCGTGCTGCCATTCAGTGAGACCTGGACAGGCTGAGAAGTTGGGCAGGGAGAAATCATATGAAATACAAAGGCAAGTGTAGAGTCTTGCACCTGGGAAAGAACAACTCCAGGCATCAGTATAGGTTGGGGACTGACCTGTTGGAAAGCAGCATAGGGGAAAGGGACCTGGGGGTCCTGGTGGACAGCAGGAT
>WTSP01024980.1:0-120651 GCA_025331215.1 Actenoides lindsayi | reverse complement strand
GGGAGTGGAACATCTCCCTTCTGAGGAAAGGCTGAGGGAGCTGGGTCTCTTTAGCTTGGAGAAGAAGAGATTGAGGGGTGACCTCATTAATATTTATAAATACATAAAGGGTGAGTGTCAGAAGTATGGAGCCAGGCTCTTCTCCGTTATGTCCAGTGGTAGGACAAGTGGCAATGGGTGCAAGCTGGAGCATAAAAGGTTCCACAGAAACATAAGGAAAAACCTTTTCATGGTGAGGGTGATGGAGCTCAGGAACAGGCTTCCCAGAGAGTTTGTGGAGTCTCCTTCTTTGGAGACATTTAAAACCTGCCTGGATGTGTTCCTGTGTGACCTGCTCTAGGTGGTCCTGCTCTGGCAGCGGGGTTGGACTAGATGGTCTTTTGAGGTCCCTTCCAACCATTAACATTCTGTGATTCTGTGATCTTGAGCTTTCCTCTATACTTTTTTCTGTAACCCTGGAGGCAGAGTTTTCTCCACTGGGTCAGAAAAAAAGGTGAGAGATTTAAAAGGTCTTCTCTAGGTTTTGATTGTTTTTCAACCCTAGGCAGCACACAGGAGAGCCTGTGTAAATTCATAGTCTTGCTGCGTGTGTCTTGCCTCCATCACAGGAGAAAGTGAGGGATCCGAGCTGGGTATTGCTTGCTGAGATCAGAGTTGGAAAGGAAGGATCAAGAGTAGACATAGCTAAGCTCTATCCATCCATTCATCTTTGCTGATGAGATAGGAAGGAAACATGCTTTGTTTGGCAAGTGAGCTGCCAGAAGAAGGGGGTTTTGGGTAGGAATGTATGTATGGCCAGCCATAACAGGTCAGTCAAAGGTCTGCATGGTAATGTCACTTTATGCAAAGAAACTTTTTTCAAAGTTTAGAGCATTTCTATGAGATCACAAAAATGACACTGAAATTCTGGACCAAAGTTTATTTTTGTTGTTATCCCACCTTTTGCCATAATATCATTTCAGTGTGAACAGACATGGAAAAGAGCCTGAAAGGGACACTGTGTAAGCCCATCAGCTGGAGTGTGTGGGGTGGTTTGTGGGGCTGCAGAAAGTGTCTGTACATCAGGAGTCCTGGTGCTGCCTGTGGGATTGGCCTAAAGACGTTTTGCTTGCACCTGAGTCAGTAGGAAAATGGCATGTGGACTCGGAGAGTGGCAAGGGCAATATTTTGAGATAAGTCTGTGGAACATCAGTGTGAATAACAGTTATTGGGGAAAGGCTGGTGTAGTGGCTGCAAGGCCACGCAGGGGAAGAGGCGAACTAGACGATGGTGTGTATGACTGCAGCTTTTTTTAATCTAAACTTAGTTGATTATTAGTTTCAGTTGGTGAAACGTAAGGGTGGCCTCAGGTTTGAGACTTTTTTGGGAATTAGTGTTATGCCTCTTTTTTGGGAATTAGTGTCATGCCCAAACACAGGTGAAATGCCAAAACAAGTTTTGTGGCAGCTGTGTTTAACAAGAGGAATGTCGTTTCGGGGGTCTGGCTTCTGTTCTGGGCAGTGAGCAAGGTGGAACAGGGTGAACATTATTTGTGCAAAGCGATCCTCTGCTTCTGATAAAGTTAAGACCAAATGCAGAGAGAACAGTTGTCTGAAGGACAGAAACCCTGAATGCACACCAAGATTTGCAGAGCTGGACTCTCAAGATGGTCTGTGATTTGAGCACTCGGACTGTACTGCGATCCTGCAAAGCCTGTACTGCGATCCTGGACTCTTTTACAAAGTGAAGCAGACCTGTGTAAGAAAAATGTGAAAGCACCTCTGTGTGTGCCCACTCTCGCAGCTTTTGTGGCTGCTGGCAAAAGTAAGGAACACACAGATAAATGAAAGGAGAAAAAAATTAGAATTACTACAGTCTTTCCTTAACACAGCGTTGCATTTCACAGTGTGGATCACCTCGTACCTGCTGTGAAGAATAGCTGAAGATCGCAAACATTACAGCAATGAAGAGGATGAAATACACTGCTTTTGTCAAGTCTATCATAGCACAGGTTGAAACCGATAAAATTAATGGGGCTTTGAAAAGTTTTGTATTTCTTTTTCTTATCTCTGAGAGAACAGATATTGGTTTAGAGAAGACATTTGTGTAACAGCACTCTGCACCTCCTCCAGATAGCTTAAGAAAAGCTCAGCTGCCTGAACTAGTTAAATACAATGCCTGGGGTTGCTCTTCACAGAAGGTCTTCAGGGCCTTCAGTGACTCTGCACAAGGAGACCATACCTATCAGGAATAGAACAGGCCTTGCCAGCAGCACCATACATGTCATGGTTAGCACTGGAAACACTTTTTTCAGTTATCAGTGTTTTACTGAAGTGATCATCATTCTCAGCAGTCAACATGAAGCAAGTCTTTTGAACTGCATTTCTAGGAGTGCTGCTGTGGGCAGTATTTCTGCACATCTGTGAAAGAAAAAACAATGACTTGCTCCAGTGAGATGTGAAAGAACAGGAATGTTAGAGTCAAAAAAAAAAGACATTGAAGAGTTATGTTCCTTGCCTTCTTTACAGCACTTCAGCATATGAGCTTTTGATGATGAGTATGTTTCACTAAACTTTCTCTCAGCTAAAGCACTGAAAGTGATTTTAGGAGCAGTGTTCATTGTGAGCAAACTCAACAACAATGAATTAAGCCCAAGTTTGTTTTCCCCTCAAAGTTTATTTTGTATTTTTTCCCAAAAATTTTCCTGCATTTATAACTCTAATTTGTAACCTTTCAGAGAACTAGTAAGGATCTTTTATGATTTCTTTCCCAGAATTTCTCACCACCAGAAAGAGCAAGAAATCCTGTGGTGGAAGTAGCCAATCTCAGAAATTTCTTATTCTGGAAGGAGATCCTTCTCCAACCAGACTACACAGGGATTGTCAAGGAGGAGGAGACTTTGAAAAAATACCAGATTATTACACTTAAATTTTTGTATTTCATCAGCCACTGAAATGCCAGTGCGGCTTGCTTTGAAGAGTGAAATGTTTAATGAAAAAGAATTTTGAAAACCAAGTGTGTCTTTAGATCCCGTGAGAGATTATTCAACACTAGTCTTGAATAATTCATTGACTCATTTAGATAATATATGAATAGTAATAATCCTGCATTTGAATGAAGACATATTTCATGTCCTTTTATAGAAGACAGGTGCTGACTGAAGAAAACAGAACTTGATTGAACATGGTCTCAGATGAAGCTGTAGTTTCGAAATCCCACCTTGTTCTCTTCCTTCATCCATCCTCAGTACAGCTGTAATTTGGAGACAGAGAGAGATATTGTGGTCACCAGAAAACACATGAATGAGAGAGTGGAGCAGAAACTGTATCACCTGGTAATATTGGTAATATTACCAGTAATATTGGTGTGATATTCCCTTATGAGCAAGGGAAGTTGGTATTACTTGATTCAGAATAATTCTGGAGCTTCTAAAGTTCAGTGTATCAAACATATTTGAGGATAAAGTGGTGAAACACATCCAAAGAGAACACTATTATGCAGGAAATATTTTATATTTTATTCTTAGGCTTCAGATGTTCAGACAAATGCTTATTCTGTTCCTTCAGGACTCATAATGGGAAGAGTAACGTGTGTTTTGTTGTGTAAGAACCTCAAAGGTGTGTTTTAAACCTACCTAAAATGACTCTGTGTGTCCATGCCTAGTTTCAATTTAAGACATTTGCAAAAGGTTATGCTTTTTTTTTCTCAATTATTCTCATTGACAATGTTCAATTAACATTTAAGTTGACTGTATGTTGTTTTCATCTGACCCTGTGTGATGGTAATTTGCAAAGAGCTAAGCACAAGCATTTCAGTCAAGTCCTATGGAAAACTACGAATGCTTTGCTAGATGTTTATGGAGGGAAAATTCAGCCTAGAAAAGGGAAATAAAACCCTAAACATTAGGAACACTCTAAAACTCTTCCATAGTGGAGACAATCTGTGGGCATCTGTACTCAGCAACTCAGGTTAACTTGACAGAAGAATGACTCCCAGACGCATTTGGTCCCCGTGGGACAATGGCAGCATTACCGGACGTTTCACTTGTCTTCCAATGTTGTCAACCAGTTCACTGCATGTGTGGGAGTTTGTTGGTGCACCAGTAGTCAGTCCAGTATGTGCTGTTGGATATTTAATTGCCCCCCCCAACTTCTCCAAGGCAGAACCAGAGATTGATAGGAAGAAGCATTGATGGTAAGACCTGCTAGCGCTAACATCTTGTTATCCTATCAGTGCATGCAGAGATCTTTCCAACAGTGTATTTGATAGGGTTTTCAGTTGGCTTGGTTTAAGATGCCAAGTAATGCATCTGCTATCACACGCCTTTGAACAGAACGGTTGGAGAAAACCATTGCATCTAAGTCTTGTTTTACCTGAAGTACCAAAGCCAAGATTCAGAGTTTTCTTTCTGATTCTTGTTAAAGTTAGGGGAAGTTTTGTGGAACATTTGAGGATAAATGTCAGATCTTTATGTCTGCAAAGACTCTTTATCTATAAAACACTCACTGAAAAAATGTACTGAAGATGTAACAGACTGTACATGAGCCTATTAATATATGTGAGAGCACAAATAGGTAAGAAGCTGTCAGGACTGTCCTGTGCCTATGCTAAAACTTTTCAAGTATAGCAAACTTCCCCTTGGTCGTAGCCCACCAGTTAAACAGCTAGCTCCTTTCTGCTGCCTGTCTATGGGAGGTGAAGATGGAGCAGTATCTGACCTCTCGCAGGCACATCTCATTTCATTTACCCCAGTGGAAGGACAAGACAGAGCCTGTCTTCCAGTGTTTGAAAGATTCCCCCCCACCCCCCGTATTCTGCATCTGTTGCTGTACTATGTAATCCAGAGGTAAACAAGGCATCCCTACCCCTTGTTCTAAAATGCTAGTAATTTTGATTCAATTAGTCTGTAACTAACAAAGCAAATGCACAAAATTAAGTTGTAAAGGTCCAGGTGGCTAAATAGCATCTCTGAGCTGGGTGCAAGTGTAGGCTGGAGCAGGTCTCTCTGTAGGATTACAGGGGATTGACAGCTCCTCAAGACAGCCGTTGAGATTGATGTGTCATTCTCCTCCCCTCCTCCTCCCAAGTGTGTAAGATTGCAGTGTCAGGACAGAAGAAAGGATGATCCCCTTGTTCAAACTTTGTGCCGAGCTCAGGAGCTACAGGATTTCAGTGAGTGGAAGAGATGAATGTTGCATACACCTTCCCTCAGCCCTTTGTGCTTGGGTTTGATTCTCAGCAGCACGCTGAATCACAAATGTGTAGTTCTTGCTTTTTTGCCTGCCTTAAAGCTCAGCTTTAACCATGCTTTCTGCCTTGCTACAGGGACTCTGCCGTTTCCAACAATAAGACTCCACACAATAGCTCCATCAGCCACATTGAATCTGTCCTTCAGCAGCTCGATGAGGCCCAGGTACAGATGGAAGAGCTCTTCCATGAGAGGAAGATTAAGCTAGACATTTTCCTTCAGCTCCGGATTTTTGAACAGTACACCATTGAGGTAAGAGCTGGCTGCATGAGCTGAGAAAGGTAGAGCTGTGGGAGAGGGAGTATATGTAAACATACTCTGTTGGGATACACCTGGAGCTGTTTGTGCTCAGCTGTCCAGCGAGTGAGACAGAGAGAGTTACAATTGGGATTTAATTTTGGCATGTTGAAGCTAAAAATATGCTTTAGGATATACTGCTAGAATGCACTGAAATAGATTCGTGTCTGCTTAACTGACTATGCTGAGAATCTGCCTGGTTTGCAGAGAAGCTGTGTAAGACACCCCTGTTATAACTTTACTGACACTAGTCACTCAGGGATTTGAAAGTTCTGTATCATTTACTAGTGAGGTTTTCTCTTCAGAGAGAAACATAAGTACATATAAACATATACATGCTTGGCTTTAAACCACTGAGTGAAAAAACATGTTATGCATGAAAGGAAAGGATATTTAAAAGATGGGCTTTTTAAGCATCACAGTGGATTTATTTAACAAGGAAAAGAAAAAAAAAAGTGGTGGGGAATTAAGGTATATTTTTATGTCCTTGTGAAAAAAAAAGGTCTTTTGGTTCTGTTTTGTACTTCTGTTTTGAAATCAAAATTTTCCATCCAGGAAAAAACCTAAAAATAATAATAGAAGTATTCTTGGACAGAGAAACTTTAAAGAGACTTAAGCCAATATCCTTAATTACTTGCTGTAATTCTGACAGGACATGATGCAAAACCAACAACTTGTAAATTAACTCAGGCATAAAATCCGTGAAAGCCACATGTTAGACTTAGGTCCCTTCTGAGGTGTGTTCTTCCTACCATATACTAGTGGTGCTTGTTCAGTTCATGGAGCACCTTTAAGTGTTTTATGATGTTATATTCCTGAAGGTGCTGTTTGTAAATCTGTAGGTAGTCTCGGAGTGGGTACTGGTACTTAATGGGAGCCTTTGAATGCTGTGTTATATTTTGTGAGTGTTTATTTTAAGACTTAAGTTTATTAAGTGGAATAAAAGGATGGAAACAGGGGTTTAGGTGTCTTGATCTGTAAGTGAATGACAGGTAGAAATTAGTGAGTTGTATCTGAGCTTTCCTGTTGTGACTGCATAGTGAGGCGTTGTAGTGGAGTCTGTTCTACAGTGCTTGTTGTGTATGTAAATTAGGATAGTTTCATTTTGCTTACCAGTTATATATAGCATCCTTGATACTGAGAGATAGTATTCTTTGTGAGTGTGTGTGAATAATGTATGTATTTCATATCAGGTAACATACTCTGCCCTAAGTAACTGCAGTGTCTCTTATATTTAAGAAGATATCTTGATACAATAGTGTGGCAAATGTTTATACAAATGGAGCTATAAATGGAGTGTGAATGCATATATTTCTACATGCCTATAAATGGCACCTGTGTTTTCAAAAATGAAGAGAGGAAAAAAAAAATAGGCAGTATAAGGTGAACCCATGTGAGTCATTCATTAAATCCCAGCCTCTTTCACAGGACATTCTAGGACTGAACCCAGACTTACGCTGGTTTATATAAAGATCTAAAAAAAAAAAAACAAACCCAAAACTGTTCTTCTGTTTTTGAATTCTTTTGCTTGTCCATAGCCTTTCAATCAAAAATCTCAAAGGCCATTACCGTGAGTTGCTTTACTGATGAGGCGACCGAGGCATCAGGAGAATGATGTGACTTATTCCAGTCCCCTCCATTTGTGGTGCCAGAGATGGAAATACTGTGTGAATCCCTCTGTTTTGTTTCTGCATGAATCGTACTTCTGTGTATTCGCAGACACATTTGGAGTGGCTGTGATACATTAAGATATATAAAATTGGAAATGTGCTTCAGAGTGTTCTAAAATCAGATTAGCTAAAAATTTTAAAGAAAATCACCCTTTAGTTGTCACTGTAGATTTGCTATTTTTAATCATAAGAACATCTGAATTCCCTCTGCAAGGTTAGTATTACAAGGAAATCAGAACATGTTTCATAGGGAGTCTATGGGCAGATGATTTTATTTAGAAAGCTGCCTCTTTCTGAAAAATATTTTTTATTTTATAATAATGCTATTTAATTTATAACTGAACATAAAATGAACATACATATCCAGGTTAGTCTCTTAAATTTTATAAGTACATTTAGTGCTTAAACAAGAAAAATAGTTTGGTGGATAATAAAAACATGCATTTTGAAATAAAATATTAAATGACATGGTTACTGTGCATTTCAAACAACAGCTGAATTGGCTCAAATTGACATAATAATGAGCCTTACAAAGTAGATTGCAGTCAGTTGCCTCAGATGCATAATAAAGATTCCAAGTCAATACGAAACTGCTATCAAAATTAAAAAAAAAAATTATCTCACGCCATTGTTGAGAAGCAAAAAGATTTTTTCATCAATATAATTAAAAACATGTAGTATTTCTAATGGTTGACTATTCCAAGCTTTTAAGGGAAAAAGATGATGAAATTTAAAACAGGAAATTAAGTATTTTTTCTACTAAAGACAAGTAGCTTGAGCCATGACTGGAAAAGTATTTAGATTTTAATTTTCTGTAATAGCCTAGATCCTGCCTAGATTAAGAATAGTGAAATAATGTGTACCAGTATGATTGTCAAATGAATTTCTCCTTTTCTAGTCTAGATAAGCCCCCTTCCATCTGTCCAAAGAGCAGTGCCATATTGAACACATCCCTACTGAAACTTCCCTGCCTGCTGCAGCCATGTTAATCTCTCTCCTTCCTTCTGAAAAACATGGGCTCTTCACCTCCCAAACTTGAACACCTTTGTCCTCTTTGCTGCTTCTGTCATGTCAAGCATTGAGTTTTCCATTTTCCCCCCTCAGGTTTGTGTTCTTACCCTTGGTTCTTGGGTTCTTGTGCTCCAGGGAATCCCTTGTGATGAGGGCCCTTTCCTGGGAACTCTGGTGACAGGTAAAACTCGCATCTCTCTAGTGGAAGCCAGAGGGATGCAGCTGTGGGAGACCATTCGCTTCCAACAGCTTCGGGGCAGGCTGTGCATTAGAGCTCAGTCTCAGAGAGTAGTTACATCTTGTGTTGTCTTTTCCATCCAGTTTCGGTACCAAACGTTTTTGATTCTGTTGATTTTCCTTACTACCCTCTCTCTTTCCTATCTAATTAATAATGCGAACTGGAAGTATTGGGAAACTTTCAAACTCACAAATGGCAACTGAGTGATTGGCCTCTAGTTTTATTTAGAAAGTGTCTTGACTGTCATTTGTTCTTTGGAAACTCCTGCTTTTACTGTTCTCCCCAGATATTGAAATCCATGCCATAGATCACATAACCCTTTCCTTTGGCACTCCTTCCTAAGCTTGCACTGTACCCATCTGCTTTGTGGCCCTCCTGGTTTTTGAGCTTTTTTGTAATCTTCTCTTCTTGACAGAGGTTTGGATCCAGACAGACTTCGGAATTAATGATAACTGCACAAGCAATGCTTACTTCCATTTAGGCATTATTAGACCTTTTCTTTGTACTTCAGTGAAATCTGCCAACTATTGTTGCATTTTGTCTTCAGGAAAAGTACTTTACATAAAGAGAAGCCACCTACCTGTTTCTTTGGCAGGGCAGACCAGCTGCATTCATTTAGGACTTCTAAGGACTTTTAAGCTGCACAGGCAGCTTTTGTGTTGTACTTGAGTCAAGGCAGGTTTGGCAGATACAAATTTGGATACGAACCCAGAGGCGCATAGCATGTGCTGCCTGGTCTTTCTTGCCTTAATCTCATTATATTGACTGATATTTACACTCTGGGTTCTTGGGGTAAATTACAAAATCCAAACTATGACAACACCTGGAAACAGACATAACAGAAACATGAGAGAGCCTGGTTATCCCTATGGGAGGCTGTTCTGCTTTAGGTTTTAAAACCATAAAATGACAACTCATTCTTTATTTAGGAAACGTGTCTAACTTCGATGCCTGGTATGTTTTCTTCCTTTACCAAGTCATTGCACATTTCAAGACAAGATGGGATCATTAGGATTATATGGTTGGTCTTTAGGTTATAGACTTCACTTGAGTTCGTGCAGCCAACCAAGTAACACAGGAGATTTCATGCAATGTGAGTGTGGTAGCTGATCCACTATGGGGAAATAGGGTGTAAGGCTCAAGGGTCGAGAGCTGGAGAGGTTAGCGGCGCTGCTGGCACCACACTGAGCACATTATAGATATGAAGCAAAGCCTTATTCCAGAGTTATGTCCTCAGTAAAATCTGTCAAGTATACTTTGTCTCTTGCTGCAGAAATAGTCATTTAAAGGCTTATTAACCATTATGTGAATAAGTGCTAATATACAGTAAAATGATTAGTAAACGCATAAGAAATGAATGGTAAAATGCGCTGAGTTGCAACCCCTAATAAAATTACTACTCTCCAGCATCTTTCTGCATATTTTTTTTCTATTTATTTTGTAGAGAGATGATCAGATTCACCTGTAGGCCTCTATAAAACTCTGCAACTCAAAATAGGAATGATCTGAGCCAATACCTGTCTGGTAACAGTTGTTTACCTGTAAAGAAACTTCCCTCTCTCTTTCCCAGAGCTGCCCAGCTCCTTCCCTTGTGTGAGTTGTTTTGTTTGCTGCAATGCATATGGATCTGTGCAATGCCAGACAGAGCCTCTGGACTGTAGTCTTAGAGCAATGTGGATCCTAGGCCAAGACATAGTCCTGGAAGGGACTATGGGGGTTCCCACTGTGCAACATAAATTTGATCTCATATGCTGTCTTTTATCTTTCAAAAAGCCCCATGATCACTAAAATCTTCAACTGCTGGATATCTAATTTTCCACCATTCAATCTCTTCAGCTTAATTTCACCTGCAAATTAAATTTTTCAGCCTTGATTTCACTTGCTAGCTCTTCTGGCTGTTTGTATCCACCCCTGAGCATGAGTTTAGAAGGAAACAGGAGCCAGCTTTCACAGTAGTTTATTTCACTGTTACTTAAAACTTGAGTTTCCCATTCCACGTGTATAGCATTAGCAGAATATTTCAAGTAAATTAGATGCCTGCATGAAGGTACAAAATGTTCTACAGCCCCTTGCTGACTTACAGCTGACCCTCAGCTATGAGCTTCTGTATTAGAAATAAGAGTTACAGAGATCTTGGGATACATTTGAAAGGAAGGGAATGGTAAGAAAAATTTCAGCCTCTTCTGTTCATAAGCTGGAATCATGCTTAGTGAGCTTTTGTGTTTCTTTTCCATATATACCTAGTTTTCAAACTGCACTTCACTTCATTATAAGGAAAAGCAAGCACTAAGCTGTCCTCATCAACCTGTCTTTTGGAGCTGATTTCCACTGTTTCTCTTGATATTTTTGGGATTCAGGAGCCAAAAGCACTGGAGCAGAATCATCACTGTGACAGCCTTTTCACGTTTCAGTGCCCCATGTCCTCACTAAGCCAGTGTGTCATCTGTGTCTGTTGTCAAAAAAATGGGTGACAGTACTGTCATACTGCACAGTGTTAGCCCAAACCAAGGCCTGAGATGGAAGAACAGCAAACTTTCTGCTTATATGATCTGTAGATATGACAGTTTCATTCACCCTTTCCTACCTACATCCCCTCTACCATGTACCTTCAGTATTATTCTGCTTGTAGATCCACTTACACTGTCACATCCAGTCCTTTGCTCTTCCTGCCTGCTCTGAATGCTGAAGCAGAGCCAACTGCTGTTGCCCCTGGCATACCTGGTGCCCAGTCTCTAGTGCCTTAGAGATCTGGTCTCCCCTACTCCATTATAATCTCTTTCCCCTATTCCATTATAAGCCCTTTCTTTCTGTGCTCACAGATGCTCCTTCAGCATCCAGGAGTCAGAATTATGGGTTTGTTTTTTTTTATTCCGTCCTGGATCATACCTGACATCTCATTCATCCATCTTCATTCTCTGTTCATAGCACTGGTATGTTGGTTTTTTTCTCTTGAAATGAGGTAGATACTCCTTTTTCTTTATTCTGAGTGCTGTATAGATCTGCCTGGTGCGTATGTGACTCTCCTTCCTGTCCTGTCTCATCCCCAAGCTCTACCCACTCTTCTCGCCTTTGCTTCTCCTCCTACTTGCACCATCATTTCTCTCGCAGCCTGCCTCCTACGTTTGCTTGTTCTTCTCAGGCATCTTTAGTCTTTTTCAGAGACCTCTTGAGAACCCACGAATAGAGTGTTAATAGCTTCTGCTCCCAGGATAGAACTTTCTTTCCTTCCTCCTCACATGCCCTTCCTCAGCCCGTGCTTCAAAATATCAGCTCCTATGTGATTCATTCACCATATAACATTTATTTTCTTTTGCTTGATGCCTCATTTCTCCTCTCTGCCGCCTCCAATTGGCAAACAAAATTTTCTGGTTGGCATTAAACAAAATTACTTCAGGTATCAAACACTAAATTAAGTCCAAAAAAAAAAAAAAAGCAGCATTCAAGGCCCAGCAGCACCGTTTTGTAGAAAATAGCAGTAGCAGCAGCAGCAAAAAAACCTCCCAGACATTAGGATTTAGATATTCAATTATTGCAGATGTACAATTGCCTGCATAGCAGCTGCTGCAGCTAGGGTAGGCCCTTTGGCCTAATTCACAAGCAGGTTGCAATGTAGGCATGAGATGGCTGGACTACTACTGTTCTTCTTACAAATGCTGTTATTATTCACCTGCATACCTCTTCTCTATACTTCTCCTCTTCCTCCAGGATTGAAGATGAACATGCCTCTCTCCCTTCAGTCATGTTATCTGCTGCCGTTGCAACATGATAAATCCAGGAAGCAGCAAATGTAGCAGTATTGCATTAGTGGGAATTTGGGTATATTAAGTGGCTGCTTTAGGGGGATTCCCGCTGAAAGAGTACATGGTCTAGACTGTGGTCGCTGTGTCTGCATGAAAACGAGGTCTGGCTGACATAGTCTGTATATCTATTACAGCCTTGTGATAGTAGCATGGAGCTCAGCACAAACCCATTATTTGCTCATGTGATGAAATTAACTCTTGTGCTGCCTCCACTGATCTGATAAGGGTGTCTCAGATATGCCATTCAATACTAGACTGAGTTCACTACCAGTATTCGTTCCCTTCCCATTATCATGGCAGCAGAAGCATCTATTTCAGGTGAAGAATGAAGAAATGTACTTTCTAGGCTCATTATCAATTAATAGCTTTGTTGTGTCTTTCTCTCTCATTAGTACTCAGGGATGACTTGACCTTCCTTTAGTAATAGGGAGCTGTTTCCTGGCCCCCAAGCATATATGACCTGCGAGGAAGGAACATAGCCTCTTCCAAGGAGTCAGCTGGAGCATGGCTGACAGTGAGGCTTGTGTGCAGTGTGGGCACCTGGGGATGAGTCTGCTTTTGCTCATGGCAGACCTGTGCACTGCCACTGTTCCTGCTCTCTTCACCTTTCTGCTTTGCTACAGTTTCTCTCTCATGGCACAGCAGAACAGAGCAGAGCTCAGGGCTTCTCTTGCAGCAGAGCTTCTCTTTTCTCAGGGTGTGAGAGGGATGCTAAGATCTATTTAGAATCACAAACACCTCATTGTAAAGTGAATAAACATAAGAATTGCTCTCAGTTCTTACCTCCAACAGATGAACAAAGTAAACTCTAATCAGCCATTCTTCTGGGTCCAAAAGGAATTAAACAAATTCATGGCCAAGTAAGCCTCATTTGTGAGACAGTTCCCAACCTGGGCCCAGTGCAACTGGCTCTTACCACAGTTTAGGAGATAGGGTACTTTTGTCTGATGCAGTCCAAGTTTCATCATAGATATCGATGCCTGACCAGTCTGTGAAAGCATCCAAATTCCTTTTTCAGACTTGAAAAATATGCATTTGTAGTTAACAGGCCTGCCTAATAACAGCTTCTTCCTGAAGAAAAAGAAATCATTTTCCTTATATCCAAACCAGTTAGGGACTCAAATTCAGACTCTGGGATGATTTCCAAATGGTCTAGTTTGGAGTACAGAAGATGCTGGAATTTTGAGGCATGGGCTGTACAGACAGAAAAGGAAATGTCTTAATGAGATATGCTAAGCAGCATGGTCTCTGGGATAGGGCAGCAGATTGGGATTCAGGAAACCTGGGTTGTTATCACAGCTCTGCTATTGCTTCTTTGCCTTCATGTGTTTTAGATTCCCTTCTAGCCATCTGTTTGTCTCAGTTACTCAGAGCAATGTACCCAACCTTCCTGTACATGCTTCGTCTGAGAAATTTGGTGATGTTCCACCTCTTGCTGTGCCTGACTCCTTCCTCTCTTCCCTTAACCCAGCACATGGGATGATTGTCACTCCTTCATCAGCCCCCACTCAGAGGCAACTTCCCTCTCCCTTCTGTTGGTGCTGTGCTCCTGGCCCTGGCAGATGGCACTGGGCTAACAAGCCCCACTTGACCTGTCCGACTATCCAGAGCCACTCAGGTACAATCTTAGTCCCTGTTACCAGTCCTGGCAATGTGACATGGAGCACCATGGGCTGGCCTTGTATCCCATGTTGTTTTATCAGTTCATGCCCTGACTGCCTGTACTGTCCTTTTCTCTTTAACTGAAGCTATGATTTTAACTGGGGAGTGTAGATAATGGAGCATAGACCCTTCAGTGCCTTGCAAGGGCTAAATAGACAGGTAGATATTTAGGTGCAGAACCTCCTGTGTGGGGAGCCTAGTGAAAGCTGGTTGTCAACAAGAGCATGAGGAGCACTGGTTGCCTGGGAGGCAATCCTTCTCTTGAGTGTTTGTAGATCACACTTTGCTCCAGACCTGTCTTGGACTCTCAGGTCTAAGAGGCAAAAAGCCGTACAGTCAGGAACAGCCATTTCCCCATGCTTGAGTGGAAGTTATTGTAGATTTAACAATAAAAGCAACAGCAATCAGTGTTTCCACAGCCAAGTGGAAAAGTTACTAAGAGAAAGAGCACCACAGCAGAGAGGTTTACCCAGGCAGTTTTGTAGAAGTGCTGGATCTCAGCATGCTTGTGGCAATATTTATTGATTCCTTCATATGTCCATTGTTGACTCCCCTGACAGTTCAACCCTGAGAAAGACTTGGATTTTCCTGCCCTGGAGTTGATCTTCATAGGTGTAAATGGGATGGAGAGATTTTGTTTTGATCAGAATCCCCTGATCATAACATCACGATCGTCAGAGCAAACTAATGTAACACATTCCTTGAATCATTTAATCTTTTCTATTACTGTCACTTATAAATGCTTTTAGACATCTTCCTGCATGCGCATGCATGAGAACATTCACAGGAAATTGGGAAGTACTTTGTGAATCCTTGCAAAATTTCAAATAATTATGTTTTAGCAGCCTGACAATCAAAGCAATGAATTCAAACAGACGGTATCTTTAATAGCTTACAAAACAAAATTCTTCTGATTCACTTGTATCACATACTTTTCCATTAGAAAAAGCAGAAAGGGCTTTGCATTGAACTTAAAGTGTTATTGTCATGAATGTAGGAACCTGTACTTACTCTAAATTCATTCCATCATTTGTAGTTTGAAACAAGGTCAAGACCACCTCAGTTCTCATTGCTGTTAGCTGAGAATCTGTCTCCAGCATCTACTTTGACCATTTCTCCACAACTGTTAAATCTGTCAGTTAAGTCTTCACAGTCCAGGGACTCCAGCTATGATATGTGAATGAATCAGAGGCTGCTGGAATCAGGACTGGGGCCAAAGAGACTGTAGAGATAGCTATTATTTAAAGGTAATTAGGTGGAATGGGCAATGGAACAAGCTGAAGAAAAATAGAAGCCCCTCAGGATATCCATGCTCTGCCTCTCTACCTGCAGCTGAGGTCCCAGGTTCTTGCTTGAGTAAATCTGCTTTTCTCAAAAAAAAGAGCCTAAACCTGCTTTTTTTGCCTTCTAATGCAAAACTGTGTGCTGCCACTCATTCTAATGTGAGAAGGGCTTGAATCTTGGCTACTTAAGAAGTTAAGCATCTCGCTTCACACAGTCACTGAAGAGCACTTTTAGTGAGAAACAGAGACATTTTCTCTACATCATAATGTGAACAAATGGGAATTTAGATGCCTAGTGTTAGCTCTTCTCAATCTAGCTATGAGGAATTGCCCTGTGAATCAGGATTAAAGCATTTATTTAATAATTTTCAAATACTTTAAAAAATTGTATTCTGCACAGTACTGGCCTATGTGCATGATTTAATTCCCACTTCCCTTGTTCCCCCCTCCCTCGTTCATTGTCACTAGCATGTTCCCTCTGTGTCTGCAGTAGCAGAATCTAGGTTGAGGTGAGACTGAGCTGTTTGGGTGGAGGCTACATCTTGCTTCAACTGAACTGGCAAAAGCAGAGAAAGACTGATATCGGTTGGCTACTTGTGGACTAAAATGTAAAATACAGAAAACAGAGTAAATGGACTGCTAAAATTACCAGACTATGTGTTATAATCAGGAAGCAGAGAAAGCAACAAAAGATTTTGCATGTTCCCAGGAGTTACTGGCAGGTTATATAGGTCTTTGGTTAGAGCCAGGTACCATTTGTGATTCTACTGGTGATTCACCTAGCCCTTGGGTATGATGTTTTTGGGCTGTGCTTTCCCCATCTGTAAAAGTGAATTATTTATATTCATTCTCCCATGCAAAAGCTTTCAAATCCACAGGAGAAAAAATGTTATAAAGGACCAGTTCCCAAGTCCACTGAAGGCAGCAGGAAGACCCTTATAAAAGATTGTTAAGTCCCTGAAGGCACAACATAGGACACAGTGTACAACTGCAGTCAACGTTGTGGGGTTTAACTCTCAAATTCACAGTAAAATATTTAGTCTCATGATGTATTTTCTGTGACAAATGAGTAGATACTGTTCACAATACACTATATCAATAACAGTAATTCTGAAAACGTATTAGTTACCCTTGGTTTAGGTCTTGATGGAAGCAGCTTATAATTTCAATTCTATAGAGACAGAATATGTAACATACAGTGTACTGCAAAATGCTTTTAGAAACGTTCAGGTCATTTTGGGATTATGTGGTCACAAGTGTTACCAATTGTTTTGCAATTCTGTAAGCATTACTTCTTCGTATGAATTTTAGTTTGTTCAGAAACATTATCTCTGCCATCCATGTCCATGGAGTAGGTCTTCTCTTATGCGTAAGGGGAAAGAAGGTGTCAGATTTCTTGTTGGACCAGTAATATTTTCATGCATCCTCACCTAAGCAAAATGTTAAGTGTGACCATTAAGTGGGCAGGATCCAGAGCGTACTGAGGCTGTAGTTTGGAAGTCTCTGGATCAGAGTCAAAATGTAAAGTACTTCTGTGATCCAATCACAGTTTGAGTGTAAGATTTCTCATTGATCTTGAGTGAATACAGCATCTGTCTTCTACCCGTGAAGGTTACAGCGGAGTTAGATGCATGGAATGAAGATCTGCTGAGACAAATGAATGATTTCAATACCGAAGACCTCACTCTGGCTGAGCAGCGTTTGCAGCGTCACACCGAGAGGAAGTTGGCCATGAACAACATGACCTTTGAAGTCATCCAGCAAGGGCAAGATTTACACCAATACATCATGGAGGTCCAGGCTTCAGGTGAGCGGAAGAATTTGATCCCTATTTTACCCCCCAAAAGGCATATGGAGCCAAATACCCCAATACATACCAAATACATCAGCTTTTAACATAAGTAATTATGGGCAACACTTCCAGAACTGTTCCACAAGTTTGGGGAATTCTTTGATTCAGGATTATATATGTCAAAAATTGCTGAAACTTACTAGGGAAATAAAATTGACTTTCAGGTTTCATTCAGAAAGTTTCACAATGAGGAGGTGGAGTTTGTGATCAATTCCAAAGTGGATAGAGATGGAAGGGCAAGACAAGTTAGACTAGTAGGTCCTTGTCCTTGCACTGGCTCAGAAACAAGCACTGCAGCAAGTAATGAGTTGCAGATACTTGAGCTGGCCAGTCAGATGTCAGGTCTGGATGAAGTCTAGTTGTTCTAGACTCCTAGAACTTGTTGTAGAAACAACTACACTTTATTGAGAGGCAAACTGGCCAGATGTGGCAGCTTCATTCTCTGCAGACTTGAGTCCCTTTTCCCTGTGTGACATTTCAGGGTGCAGACATGCCCAAGGGAGAGAGAGGAGTGAGGAAAGAAAGAAACTAGTTATCCAGGAGACCTCTGGGAAAGAATCCAAATATGAGAACCTTGAAACCAATCATGAACTTCATGTTTCCAGCCAGCTCTGATTGGGATTATTTTGGATAAAAAGGGAATATGATAAACCCTACTGGAATTTTCCTTTCCAGTGTGCACTTGAAAGTTAAAGGTAGCAACTTGGATGTAAAAAAACCACTTTGGCATGTGCTCTTAAGTGACTAACTTGATTCATGTTGATAGGGAGTCTGTCTGATAATTTTACTCTGCTTCTCAGCAGTAGTATCCTATTTCTAAGACATCCTATGAATAAGGTTTTTTATATTCTTGCATTTGGAAAAGGAATATAATAATTCAGATTAATCACTGCATAAAATCAAGAAATGAATGTTACTTGCAAAGTATTTTAACCTTCTTAAATGTCTGGAAAGAGTGCAAAGCAAGAGCAATTCCTGTTCTTTCCCTCCCCATTTACATTTTATAAAGAAAAGAATTTTTATGATTTTATTCTTTGGCAAAGATTTTACCTCCAGGCACCCACCCTTAAAAAGACCTGGCAGTATTCAGCCTGATTTGGCAAGCTGCACTTAGCAGTGGCTTAAGGACTGCTACAACAGTAAGTTGTGAACTAGACAATCCGGTGCGTTGTGTGAACCATGTGTGTGAGCTTCTACGAGATCTGCCCACAATATGCCTGGTCCTGCGCTTCAGTTACTTACTTTCTGGGACAGAAAACCTGCCCTAATACATCAGTTAAGATGTTTGATTTTTTTTTTTTTCTCCCACCCTAGAAGAATCTTAATATGAATAGGAATCCATGGGAGGTAAAGAATATGATTCAGAACAGAGCACAGTCAGGTATCTCTGTGACTGATTTTTAGGAAAAAAAAAAATCCTGAGTTTGTCAAGAAGTTAGAAGCTACTTCTTTTGAATTGTAGACAAAAGATTAGCAACTAAATGAAGTGACTTTTAAAATGTTTTTATAACATTATCTAAGATCACTTTCTATGAAGCCAACCCAATGAAAATCCATTGCTCCCAAAGGCAAGGAAGCAGAAGCCTCATGGGGATGTAGAATAACTGTAGTTAATCAAAGGTAATGGTCATGTCTGCCATGTGTGGAATGCTAAATGCTGGGAGAATGGCAAAATAAAGGAGAGAGATTGCTCTTGGGAGCCTACTGTTTCTTATTTCAATAAAGGACAGTTATGCTTCATAAAAAATTCATTTAATTTTACTCCCTCTTCCTGAATCCTCTATTGTAGTCATTCAGTGCATAAGTTACAGGACGATTGTTCTTACTGCCAGAGCTGCAAACTTGCAGGGGTTCTGGGAAATCAGCTGCTATTGCTGCTTCCTATTGTACAGTGCCACCACTGCTACAATCAAAACTCAGCTGTAGCGATGGAAGATAAAGCCAGAAGAGATGTGATTTTTTTCAGGGACATTCTGCCTAACATCCACTCTTAATTGACCAAGTTTCTTCCCTTCCCTGTAATTCTCTTTGAGCTTTATTCTTTTTATCCTGTCACACAGGAAACTGATTCAATTTTAATCACTCTGGCGTTTGGCTTGGAGATCATTAAACTAGTAAGTCTGTCGGATAAAATTACATCCAGGTTCTTCCATGCATGATGCCTTTTTCACTTGGAAATTTTGTGCAGGTTGAAAAAGAAGGTTTTAGACTTTTGCCCATGATTTTTGAATGTCCAATACAGATTTAGAGTGGTGATTCTTAACAGGCTGTGGAGTGTCTGGAAATCCCTATGCTCTTTGTCATGTTGATAACAATAAATCCAGTGGTCCTGGAATGTACCGTACCAGACTCTGTGCAGGTATTCAGGGCATCTGTGCAAGTCCAGTATTTCCAGAGCTGCATTCAGCTCAGTTATGTTCCTGTGATTCCTTCCACTACTTCAACACCTGTGGATGAGCCTGCTTTTCACCATCAGAAAAATTATTCTTAAAAACGTATGTGTTTTTACTGGGGGCTATGTAAAATCTGGAAGTCAGGTCATGTTTTCTGAAACTGCAGTACTTGGAAATTGTCTTTGTGTCTCACTAAAATCATTCAGGAATCCTATCTGCATTTAGTGAATATTGTACCAGTATTCTCAAGCAGACTGGGCTTTTTAATGAGCCAACACTTTTTATTTCAATGAACCTATCTTCTGTTTTTTTCAGTTTGGTTGTAGCTTTAGTATGATTGCAAAGCTAAAGATATGGGCAAATATTCTCAAAAATAGGTATTGGATTTTGGATATCTAACCTGATATGTCAAAGGGGCCTGATGTTTTCAAAAGTGGCAGCTTGCACATTTCTGAGAAATCCATTTTCTGTGGAAAGTTTAGGATCATAATTCAGCAGTGATTTAACACCTCGACCCGTGCTGCAGTGATGATGCATTCATGTAATTCATTAGCATAAAAAGCTTAGTCATTCTACTGCTAGGTAGTAAAAGTAGTTACACCCTAATAACTGATTAATTGATTGCACAAATGTATTTGATTATTAAATTCCATTTGCATTGTCATTATCGTCATAATGAGCACCGCATTAGGAGTCACTCATGGTTTACAGAGCTTCCTTTTTATATCTTAGAAGCCATTTGTCTGTGTCAGGCCTGAAATACACTGCAAAGCTGGTGCTGGGGAAATGTGTACAGTCCCTACCTGTTATGTGGAAAATTCAAAGCCCTTTTGTTTCCTGGTCATCAAGCTAACATCATTCACATCATTTCCCAGCATTGCGTTGCATAACAGGGAAATGCAAATCTGTTTCGTTTTGTTTGTGACGTCATTTATAGTTAGTGATAACTGTAGTTTACATTGCAAGGAAGAGGATAGTAAATTTTCCTGTCACAGGCTTTTAATAGTTCAGCCTAAGCATAGGTTCAAAGCAGTTTCAAAACAGCTTTGTACAGGTCAAAAAGCAATAGCCCTTCCTTACACTGGCAAATAGCTCAGGTGTAACTAATGTATGGTTTGTAGGATACCAGTCAGTGTGACTCCGTACTCTTTTTGGTAATGTTTTTTAAAATGTTTTCAGTTCATTATCCTTCACTTGATATCTGCTGCACGGGTTGAGACATTTAAGAAAACAGCAGAAAAACTTTATCAGAAAATCTGCTGTGCTTTTCTGTCTATCAAAACAAAATGCAAAGATAATATGCATGAAATTATTCTGAAAACAGGGCTTCCTATTTTGCAAATCAATCTTTGAGAAGAATAAGTGCTCTCACCACATGCACTGTGGAATAAATCTGTGTGATGTATGACAAGCAAGAAAGGGCAGATCATTCATCATAGGGAGCCCAGGCTGCCCTTGGATAGCATCCCAGGCAGTTCACTGGTTGCTGTTGATGAGTTAACACAATCAAAACCATAACAGCTGAGTGTGCATGAAGGAAAACTGTGCATTTCATATCTAATAGGTGTGGTGAAGTCAAGCATACAAAAAGCCATCATGTCCTGAGGATACAGAACCATATGCAGGCTAATTGTAGCAACAATGCCTGGTGTCTGGCAACTGAAAGGAACTTCACTCCCAAGAATAGAAACATATATTGAATTTCCAGTTCTAAATTGGAAGCCAGGGGCCATTCCACTTTATTTGGTAATGAATAAACTGTTTTGGTTTGGCTGGGAAAGGGAATAAGCCAATTACTTGCATTCCCATGTACTTTTCCCCCCCCAAAAAAAACCCCAAAACAGAAATCAGGAAAAAGGGGATCATAAGGTCATAAGATCATATTTATTTTGTGTACTGTCCTCTGTAGATATCGCAGTGAGACAGAATGAAAGTCACAATTCTCTGAAGAGGATAAAGGGGGAAGAAAAGATATCTTTCTAAATGGGTTTTTAAAGTAGTGTCCAGGCCTTTTGTACAGCAGCTTCTAATTAACACATTTAATTTTCTAATGTCCTATTATTCCATGAAATCAAATGGCTTTGGAGAAGTGCAGTGTTTTCTCAGTTTTACTACAATCTGATTATTTTTATACTAGGTTCCTGATCCTTCCTGTATTGAGGCCAATGGCAAAATTCCAGCAGCCCATAATAAGGGAAGAGTCAGGTCTTTGTTACTTTGTAATCACAGGCATGACATCATACTTCCTTCAGGCCAAACTTTCCCAATTACACTGGTAATATATCTAGCAATGCTATTGCACCAGTGTAATAAAGATGTGAAGCTCTGTGTTGTATGTCATGTAACCATGAGCACAAGGCTCATAGTGCCGTAAGAAGATTCAGGACGTAGGAAGGGATTCAGGAGGGCTGTTATTTCAACCTCCTGATCAAGTCCGGCTCAGCTACGAAATCAGACCGGTTCAATCAGTGGTTTATCAGTCTCATGCAGGGTGCAAGATATGGGGAATGTGATATTAAGCCACCTTTCTTCTCTGGTATGTGAGCATTGCATAACAGTCAGTCTGTGGAATAATCCTGAATTAATAGGTAATAGGTTGGTTTAAACTAAACTGTAGCTAATGATCCTCCAAAGTGCCCACATGGGAAAAAAGTTTGCACTGTGGAGTTCCATGGATTTGTGGCACTACCATAGATCTGTTGACTAAAGTTTACTTCCTGTTTTACTTTTCTGTTTTCTTCCTCATTCTTTTTTCTCCTGTAAGTTCTTTTCAAGATACATTCCTAAAGTATAAGTTAATGAATTACTGTGAGAAAGAGAGGGGTTTTTTCTGTATTTTTTTTTTTTTAATTCGATGTTCATGCAAGTGTTTGAGCAAGGTTGTGGTTAATTCATGTCCTGCTAGCCAGATGCTGACAGGTGAGATGAGCAATGGTCACCAGAACAACATTACTTTGTAGAAACATGTAGTGCTGCAGGTTAGGAAACCGGGAAATCCAAATATTATGTATAAGAGAGTTTAGTGAGAAATAATTACTCAGAGAGTTGTAAATCAACGTGTTAGGGGGCAAAAAAATGTTGAATCTTGCGTTCTGTTGTTTGTGCAACAACTTACATTTCAAATAAATACAATGATCTCTCTCTCTGCATGTTGCAGGCATTGAGCTGATCTGTGAAAAAGACATTGATCTTGCAACACAGGTTCAAGAACTGCTGGAATTCCTTCATGAGAAACAACATGAGCTGGAGCTTAATGCTGACCAAACTCACAAGAGATTAGAGCAGTGCCTACAACTCCGGCACCTACAGGCTGAAGTCAAGCAGGTGAGGAATTTTAACCACACATAAGGGTCTTAAATGGGTTTTCAGTCACTGCATATGTGCAGACTGCTAAACCAGCTTCTGCCAAGTCACATATCTTTAGGTGAACAACCTTAATCCTCCTTTCTTAACAATAGTTGATTTGCTGACAAATTGCAGCATGACCATTTAAAAATAATGAAGGGCTCTTGTTCCCCCTAGTGTGAGTATATTTGGCTCCATGAATAGTTAAGGAAAGTCTGTGCAGAACTGACCCCATAACTTCTCAACTGGAGAAGCCGCCTCAGACTCCATGTGTTCTGGGAATATAATGATTTGACTTGGGATCCAGACTTAAATTGCTGTGGAGAATTGGCCCAAAGCAAAGGGTAATTGAGCTGTGAATTCTAAGTATGACATTACAGTACTTTCACCTTTTAATTTATTGCTGTACATCTGTTGACTTGCAGGAATCTTTAACATCTTCTGGGTGAAATAAAAGATTCTGTCTGTGGTCTCTAGATCCTAGGATTTGTTTAGCCATCTTGATATTGTTACACTGCCTTTCTTCCAGATGTCACCCTAGCGTAGGCAGTCGTGTTCTGCCTCCCTAGGTTTCCCCTGATAGTTAATTTGAATGCCTCACATTTCTTTGTTTTCCTTTGCTACACAGTATAACAGTACACTTCCTGCTCCCTAATCCCTAGGAGGCTTCACACTTCAGTGTATGTCTGGATTTCAATGCATGGTCTTGGTTTCATTAGGAAAATCAGGAACAGCCCTGTAGCTGCTCCTGGAGCCATACAGTGGCAGTGCAGCACTCTGCAGGTACCTGATGTTGCTTGCCTCATTATCAAGTATCTGCTGGGACTTAGCAATTTTACAGTCTTACAAACAATTTTACAAACCAAAATCTAACCAAAGGAAATGGTTTTAGGCCTAAACTATCTATTACTTACTATGAGAAGAGAACAGCTGCCCTGAATTAGTGTTTCCTTAACAGAGCTTGGGACCATCAGAGCCTTCATTGCTATGTGATCTTTCAGCAAACCAATAGTGAAGAATCATTTTATTTGTTCAGCTGAGTACTGAGAACTCCTTTGGTCATTAACCTATAAATTGCCACAGCTTAGAAAGAGGCAAGTTAAAGTATATCTGTGCCCTATCTAGTTGGTTTCCTATAGATGAGTCATATCCCAACCATTTAGTGAAATTGGGAAATATATTGATTTTGGCTTGAACTTCATCTCCAGTCTGGTCCAGATTTTCTTCACTTTCATTTCAGTGCATCTGAGACAATGGATGATCTCATTACCAAATTGCTCTCACTCCTGTGAATCAGTTGAGGTTGCCGCTAGACACCTACTGTAGCTGTGGTTAAGTTATGCTGACATAGTAAAATTGGTCAAGGCTGCTACGTGTACATGTGTTTGCATTTTGATATAATAGCTCATGGAAATACAAAGTCTTCTAACTGTCTCTATCTATTTAAGTCTCATTTACCAGGGATTTCTGCTTTATATCATAGGCACCAAGGGTTTGAATGCCAAGACAATGAATCAAAGTTTGGGGCCATTAAAGCAGAACAATTCCAAATGAGATGTTCTGTGAACTGCTTTAGAGTGGAAATGGTATAGATCAACGATTCATAAACTCTTTGGTATTAAGAAAGATCCTGCCTAAGACTGATTTCCCCTCATTTGGATCCCACTCATTTCTGACAGAAACTACAGAGCTCGGATTGTTCACATAAAAGTCCTAGCAGAATACTGTTGTGGAGATGAGTTTAAAAAACGAACTCTCTAATGCTGTGCTTCCAGCTATTTGGCTTCCTTATCCCCTTATTTTATCTTTCTATGTTTCATTTCTTTTTTTTGTTAAGTGTTGAACTTGACGTAATTTACTCCCAGATATCCTCACAGTGTTCTGCTGCACTTAACTTTCCAGGTTGTTTTGAAGTGTATTTATTCCTTTTCATGTATCTGTTATCCATCCACTTTTGCTGTTTGCCATTAGATTTACTTCCAAATGAATATGCCTGAAGGACACTGAATATATTTGTGTTTTTCCCAATCTGACGTCACAGAGCTCTTGGAAACCTAATGCAGTTTTGAATACAGCTAAAATTACCAGATGATGTCTTTGCTGGTGTCTGTGTCTGTGGTAATAAGAGCCTCTCAAAGAAGCTGCAAAGGGTCCAGAGATGTAAAACATTCATTTATGTTATTTTTTATTTTAAAATTAAAAAACTTTTCTGATATAACTTGACGGGTATCAAGAGCAAGGCCTTCAGGCTCTTTTTAGAAAAATCAAGGAAGGCACTCTGACTAAAATAAACCAGCAGACGGAAACACTACGTGACCCAGACCTCTGGTTTCTTAAGTCAGGCTGCACAAGAGGTGCCTCACTTTTTATTTTTCCTGTAGCTTCTGATTCTGTCCTCAGTGAACATGGCAGTTTCAAGGTACAAATTTTAGAAGAATTCGGTACTATTGTTTAATTACAGAGGAGCCATATACAGAAGTGTAGCCTGCTTTAAGCAAATTGAAGTCAAAGGTGGGAACTGTTTCAGAACTGTGGTAGTTACCATGTCAGACAACCCATGCCTTGCAGTGAAATTGTTCTCCAGTGGCAATAGGCTTGTCAGTGTGTTTCTGCTTCTCCATTATAAAAATAAAAAAATAAAAAAAGGCTTTTTAAGAGAGCCTTTGGAGATCTATTTAACTCTAGAATTATTTAATCACTGCTTCTACGAAGCTGATAAAAATCAGTAATTTGTTGGAAATGATTGTTTAAAGCCATCTTTTGCAGTTTGCCTGTCTGCACATTGCCAGATAATGGTGAATTTATTAATACATGAAGTGATCAGAGATGTGTCTTGGTGCTTTATTAGCAGCTTCTATATATATTTTAATTAAAAGGTATTAAGCACCATATAAGTAGGAGCCACTTTGTGAGCAGGTCCTGCAAACCAGATACAAATATGTAAATGCTCTCTTGCAACCATTTCACAGTCTACTTCCAAACCATGACAAAACAAAAGGCTCTGCAGGTGAATCATTTTTGCTCTTGGACTTAAGCCTTGGGTATGCAACTGAAATTCCTTCTTATTGTATTCAAATGACACACACACAAAAGAAGAAGAGGAAAAAAAAAAGCAAGGGAAAAACATTACTATGGAAAAAATTGATTCAATCCCATATGAGGCCCTGTCATTTAAGCGTTAGACTTTTGGAATTGGAATGGGTTCATTCAAGTTCATTCAACTTCATTCAAGTTCTTCCAAACAAAGTTTGCTCATCCTTGGGTGCTCCCTGGGCCTGCAATGGGGAGTTTAGGAGCCCCACAGTGAGCATCTGAACCCACACTCTGGGGGAAAGAGGAAGGGGCACAACTCAGAGGCAGCAGCAGCCTTGGTCAAGAAGAGCGCTGTAAACACTGCTGACAAGATGTAGTCCAACAGAGCCTGACCTGAACTGCTTTACCCTGAATATTTTTGAGTCAACAAGACTGTACTCAAGTACAGAGTAATGCACATGTATCGTTCACACTAGAGGAAACCTGGCTGATTTTAGTTGTGTGGTCCCTTTTCCCCCTTCCTTAACCTTGTTGCCCACTAGCTTTTCACTAATCAAGTTGCTTTAAGACTAAGGTTTACATTGGTTTCTTTTTACTGTTTAGAGAGTCAGATACTTGTATGAAACCTGTGTCAAAACCTCTGTGGCAGGTTTTGAAAATTTCAGCTCAAATGAAAGCTGTTCCCAAGAGGACCCTGTCACACCCTAGTTGTACTATTTGAAGAAAAAAAAAAAAAAAGCCACTGCATTTTTAGCATTCATACTCAGTATTTTCTACACTCTGAATGGCCCAAGCCAGGATATATCATGGTTAGTAAAAAGTGAAAGCATGTCTTGATTTATGATGTTCTCATTTCAGGTCTTTCCCAGGTACAGTGATCCTTTGGTTAACTTCAGGTTTTGATAGCATGTAGTTGGTAATAATGTAGCTTTCTTGTCTGATGTATTATAGAATATGCCAGCTAAAAAGATTGCCTTATGATAACCTGACTTCTTTTCCTTTAAATCTGTGTTGCATTTCTCACAGGAACAATAACACCTGCTGCTGAAAGAGATAAAACTGACAAATGAAATCTTCCACACTGTTGTACTGAGCAGAATGTAATTTTCTGCAAATTAGGGTCAGCTACGTGTGTAGATGGCTCCCCTTTCTTTCTCCTAGGGAAAACTCATTTTCCTACCCTACAGGGAACTGAATGGCTGTAAGTAGGGTGATACATGATATAAGGATAAAAACCAAAACAACAGAAAATCCCTGTTTCTTTCGGGCAATTTAATGGATCACTTGGTGAAAGTTATGGCACAAAAGGGAAATTACTATGTAGAATACTGCAGCAAAGTAAATTTTGGAGTTTTGTAAATCACAAGCTAAATTTAGGTCAGTGATTGGGCAGTCAGGATTTCCTGTGCATCTGTGAATTGAATTCAGCAACTTTCTGGCTTTACTGGAATAATTTCACACCCACACAGGTAGAAAATAGGCTTTGAGACAACAACGTAAAGAACTTGCCACGTGTGTTCTGGGTGATAATTTTCTAAACACGTGTCTTAAAATAGCAGAAAATGTTGCTGCTTAAATGAATAAATACAAACTTGACAGTTTAATTATGTATATTTAGGATTTGATTCTGCAGTCATTACAGCATGTGTTTCATGTCTACAAATAATCTGAATATCCCTCCACTAAAGCCTCTTGAGTAAATATAAAATGCAAGTCCTGGCATTTCTTCCTAGCTCTGCATGCAGGTGAAAACTCCTACAGCATCTTAACTCCATGACACCAACTGTGTCTTCTTCCTCCTCACTCCTAAATGCTGACTTTTGTGTGAAAGAAACACAGACAAGTGAAGCAGAAAGGAGTTGCAAGGTCCATGATTCCAGATGAAAATTGGAAAAAGAGAGAAATCTTTATGTTTAATTTTAAATCTTCCTCATTGTGGTTTTGCCCTGATGTATTTGCATAGAGGAACATTCATTTTTGCCATCCAGCCTTGGAAATGAAAGCTCTTTACTATCCTAATATCCATGTAAATACTTTGGGAGTTTAATTCTTCAATAAGATCTTTGCCCTTTAAAAATTCATGTCATTAAGGCCTTATTCTAGTATTTCTTTCTGCTCACTGATTCAGCCTGAGACCACACTGGGCAAAGTACCTTTTCGTAAGCCAGGCTGAAGCATTTTCTGATTGGTGACTATATAAACCTTTGTAGTGAAGCAACCTTTCCATAAGCACATACTTTCTTTACAGGTGCTTGGCTGGATCAGGAATGGTGAATCAATGCTGAATGCAAGCCTTGTCAATGCAAGCTCCCTCTCTGAAGCTGAGCAGCTCCAGCGAGAGCATGAGCAGTTTCAGCTGGCCATAGAGGTAACACGAATAAGTGAATTTTTTTTCTAATTTCCAGGTGAACATTGTATAAAAGGTTATCTCTTGGGCATCAATCATTGCTTGCTTGTTGGAAGGGAAGGAATAAAAGCTTTAGAAAAATCAACTTATTATTAAACTCGTAATGTTGCCAGAGGTTAATAGTGAAATAAATTATTTATTATCTGCAGCTAATTCTTCTGCTGTCAGATATCAGCCCTTCCACCCATGAAAATGACACTCAAGCGTCTCCCCCTAATTTCTTTGGTTAAAAAAATAAGAAGATTAAAATTCACAAAGGGATATGAAAATGGGGAAAGTTTGTGAAGTCAGTTTCTTCTTACATCCACAATTTGCAGATCATTTCACAGCTTTTATTTAGGAGTGTGATTATTACTGGATAATGCTCTCACCTGAAATATTTTTTTCATACAACTCTCCAACAGAAGAAGAGACACTAATTCAAGCCCACATTCTCAAATAACTTTAAAGACAGAAGAGAAGCGATTTTTAAGAATTGCCTGCTAAACTGAGCTTTTGCCCCCGTTTGCCCTGGAGTAACACATCTTTGACTTGGCCCTTGAATACTAATTGTGAGCCAACTCATTTGCCTGGCTCACGGGGCCAGGACGTGGCAGGAGAAATAGCACCTCCCCTGAGCTGCTTTCCCTTGAATGAGAAGGTAGTGGAGGGCATGGACTCCCCCGAGTAGGGCACTGCAGGAATCATAGTTAGTCTCAATACTTTATATATTTTTGTTCTTATGAACAAATCCTACACTTACAAGGGTGTGCTTACTTTGTTTGCTAGAAAGGGGCTCCATTTCTTTCTCCTGTTCCTGCTTGACAAGGTGTATATGCTCCCCAGATTATGTTAATTGGTAGCTTTTTACAGAGCAAAGCAGTTGGAAAATCTCCTTCTGTGGTTTGTATGTGCTTGAAAATAACCAAAACTAAATCACACTTTAAACTCTGAACACAGTAGTTCCATAATGGAGATTTGAAGAGATACCTAATTTAGGAGGGGAAAGTGTCTTTATATCTTCTGGTAAACCTTAAGTCAGTCAATATACATTATCATGTTGCTAGTAAGTATAGTTTAAATCTCAGCTAATGACCTACTTTGATCCAGCTCTGCTCACACTAAGGAAGGAGCAGTAGGTGCATCTCCTAAGGGAAAAAGAAGTTCTGTGTCAGTTCTGTATGAGCTGGCTGGTACCAAGCTGTGCTGACCACATCTTGGCAGCCACCACCAGACTGCAGGGAACAAGACACCCACTGGCTGTGTCATCGCAGCTTACTGCCGCTGGGGAAGTACTCGTATGTGGTGGTAAATGCAAATCACAGAGGGAGAAGAAGGTTACACCACAGTAAGGGCAAAATAAGTTTTCAGAGGGAGAAAACACTGGATAAATATTGAAAGTGTTTAAAGCTCAGTATGGGGAAGAGATCAACAAAGCACACAGGGCAGACTGTTCTCTAAAGGCATTCTAGGTATGGAACCGATTTTCAATTGAATTCCTTTAGTCTATTTAAAACAAGTATTACAATTCTAACATTAGTAAAGCAGCTGGATATTAGATTTAACCAGTTGTTCTTGAACATCTTCCTAAATGATTTTGCCAAGTATGAACCCCTTTTTTTTTTGCTAATAGCTTTCTCTACATTGCATTATTCATCAGCGTTATACCAGATGATTTCAAACTTCTTTCCAGGTTCAAGGATTAGATCACATGAGAATTTGTCAGCAGCAGTTACAAATGGGATGCAGAACAGAGGACTCTTTGGGAGATTTTAGGGATCCTGTTCAGAAAATTAAAATCAAATACTGGACTAAACCATGCCTGAACAGTTACTCAGGAGGCTGTGAAGGGCCAGGCGCTATTTTCCTCTCATCAACCCAAAGAGGAAGGTGTAACTACCACTTGATTACTCTGAGAGGACCTGTTGTAGGCTGGGGAATGGGGCAGAAAATTCAGTCCTGCTTGTAAAGTGACTACTGAGTACATTAGGGAATGGTGGAGAAATGGCTTGAGTCATCCCACCTCTGCTGTTAAAAGTAGCACGGTATAGGTCCAATATGAGTAAACTGGCTTTCAGAAATGTATCTGGTAGGGACTGGTATTTGTGATTTGGTTCATGTCGTGTAGTAAGGCATCTTCATGTCTTCTGGGGTTGATGTTTTGTATCCTGCAGACAAGAAAATTACATACATGAGTAAAGCTGCTGATGCCAGCAAACTGCCTGGCAAGAGACAAATTAGGGTGATTAGGTCCATAGTTTGCCAACTCTTTGGTGTTTGCTTTTGTATGTGCAGATTGTGTGGGATGTAGTCCCAGCACTGTGTACAGGCTGGGTGGGAGCTCAGCACTACAGCTGCCTGCACTGGGGGTCCACTGGGAATTCCCCCCCGGGGTCGTTGCACAGGGGACAGTAGCTGATCAGTGGAGCTAACCCATCCTAGCCAGTGCTTGCTTGACCCTGGCTTTTAATAACATGTTGCAAATGTGTGTGAATAATTGAAACTAAAATGCTTTGTAGAAAGTAACTGTTAACTGAAGATAACTCTCTAAAAATGTTTCACTCTCTCGCATCTCCATGCTCACATCTTGCTTCACCTTTCTACCATATATCTGGCACATCTGTACAACCTCTCTTTCCTCCCCTCATGCACAGTCCCTCTTTCATGCCACTTCCTTACAGAAGACACACCAGAGTGCCCTGCAGGTCCAGCAGAAAGCTGAAGTGTTGCTACAGGCTGGGCATTATGATGCTGATGCTATCAGAGAGTGTGCCGAAAAGGTGGCCCTACACTGGCAGCAGCTGATGCTGAAGATGGAGGACAGGCTCAAGCTTGTCAATGCCTCAGTGGCCTTCTATAAAACTTCTGAGCAGGTGAGTTGAACGGTATCACGTCTGTGCCATAGCATATTGCTACAGACTGGGACTTAGCTTGCAGTGTATCATGTGAAGGCCTTGACTCTCACCAAGATTGCTCTGGTTGTAGAACTGTTCCAAATGCCTGCTCTGCTAGTACCACTAAGGAGCAGTGCTCAATCTTCTCCCTTTACCTCGAGTAATCCCAAAAGTAGGAAGAGTGTGGCTTCAGTCAGTCCTGCTTGCCCTTAAAAGCTGCCCTTTGTCTTTTTACATATGTTTACATGTCTTCATCCACACATTAGATGCATATAAACCTTTCTGTCACCTGAACGGGGCCAGTGTTGAGGCCTGGGTGACTCCCAGATGGTAAATACCAATGTGAATGCACTCCATGATGTGGCAGTGCTGGTAGGTGTGGGTTTTCTACTCTGACCCTGAGTGCAGAGGGCCTTCTGCCAGCAAGAGATCTCAGAGCATCAGCAAAATTAACTAAAGGGACATTTGCTCCATTGGCATAGCAATGCTAAGCCACACATGGAAACCAAAGTTTGAACTACTGAAAACTGCTTCTTTGACAAGTATTGTAACAAAAAACCCAACCAACCAAACAAACACACAAACCCCCCCAAACAAACAAAACAAAACAAACCCAACCCAAACAAAAATACAACAACCAACAAGAAAAAGCACAGCACATTGTAATAACTTTCATCTTAAAGTTTTCAGTGAAGCAATGTAATTCTTGAAGTTTGGGTTTTGGTTTTGTTTGTTTTTTTTTAGTTTTCCCATTTCCAACAGGAAGAATTTCTGAAAACACACCATATCTCATTCTATTAGAGCTAATTTTGAGGAGTATAAATCTGCTTCTCCTTGAGAACTGCTTGCAATTAATTATTTGTTATTTTGTGAGTAGTACTAGCCTGTGTTTTCACTAGTACTTAAACACCACCATGCCAAAAAAGATGCCAAGACATGAAGGGATTTTTCTTAAATCTGCCTGCAACACAGATAGTTACAGCAGTGACCATTATATGTTGACACAAATTTACTTCATTCCAGGAGTCCATGAATAGCAAAAACCATCCCAGTTGACTGTTGGTATGGTGGGATTATTCATCCCTTGCACAAACAGGTGCCATTTATACTGTAGTCAGGGAAAATTAGTATCATCGTGTGAATATTCAAATAGTTTTGCCTGATATAATTTATTTCAGCCAAGCAGCTTGTGTTAGCTTGGGCATTGCAGGAACCTGTGTTTTTATACAAAAGGCAGTAGTGATTTCCATTAAATTTTCTATTGTTATTATCTCACAGTTAGTTCCTTGATTAGAGAACCAGACATGGTAAGTTGTTTAGCACAAATAAATATATCATTAGGGAAAGAGATTTTTTTTTCCTTAACATCAAGGCTGTAGATGATCCTTGAGCTACTTTTTAATGTCATTTGTTTAATGCATTTTTAAGATTGCTTAAGATTGATTCCTTATAATTAATATCTTTCACTGTGCAGAGTTGCAAACAGACCTACAGTCCCTGATGCATTCAAGATTGAAATGAATTACTGCTGGTAGAGGACTGGGAGAAATGAAAACCATTAAGGGATTCATTAGTGCTTTAGACAGTCAAATGTGCTGGCCAAAATATGCAGAACCAGTAATTTATCAATTCAGTCTCTTCCCCTTTCCAAGTCACAGACAAGCATACCACAGTGCCCACCAGTTCATTCATTAGTTGTGTCTATTCAGAAAATGTTCAGGGCAAAAATCATTCAGTCTTTGAATGCTCATAAAACTCACTACTGCAAGTAGTCTGTCATCTTCTCTTGGGCTGCATGAGTGATCCACAGTCCCTAACGGTCTGCTTCCTGACTGGATGACAGTGGACTGGGTAATTTACTGGATCCTGAAGTCTCTGAGTATTTAGAAAAAGCTGCTAAAAGAGCGGAGGGACTGTCACAACCAGCTCAATTTTTTCATGTCTGTCTTCCCCAAGCATACTAAGTTCTTGGTATAACTGGTGGAGCCATGGCTTTCAGATAATCCAGTTTCTCTCTGATATTTTAGCAGCCCATTTTATATTCATTTGTCTCATCATCTTAACAAAGAAGTGATATTTACATGTGCAAGGACCATCCTTTCTGGAAAGATGTGGATCCCAGGCAGTCCATCTACTTTCTTTTTTTAAGTCACCTAAGCCCGTGTGTGCCAAACTTTTCAAGAAGTAAAATGGAAATGGTTTTCTGTGCCTAAATAACATATGGGGCATTTGTTCTTCAATGAGTGTTTGAGGGTGAATGCTGGTTTCCATCCTGGCAAGATGATGATTTCATAATGCATAAGGTCCTTGAACAGCCTGGCAGCAGGATAAATTGATTAGTTCACCTTAGATCACCAGTTTTAAGACAGTTTTATGTATTCATGAATGGAGTTACATGAAAATGGCCTGCAGTAGTGAGGAGGATTGGTGGGTGATGCTGGAATCTCTTCCAGACTATGCTCTTAATCATGTGGGATCCTCTAAATTATAACTGTGTTCATACAAAAGTTGCAGGAGTGAGAGAGAAAAGGGTGAACGTGTTTAAGTGGACCCATAGCAATAACTGTCTGGGTCATGAGTAATCTCAGCAGCAGAGTGTGTAGGAAGAGCCCTCTGGGAGAGAATAGGAAAGTTCCAAATGTTCTGGAAAATTTTTGCATTTTTTTTCAGTGTCTGCACAGGCCACTGAGAGTATTCGCAGGATCTGCAATGCAAAATACTCAGCCTTGTCTGAGGCCACTGCACACACCATTTTCAGACTGTGCTGGTTTCTTTGCCTTGATCCCATTATTCTACCAAGATAGAAGATACATATGTAAGCCCTGTGCAGTGGAACACCTGCATCCATCTAGGATGTGACACTGATTTAATGTCTATTGGTTTCCATCAGTCTTTAGGAAAGCTGTGTAGGGAGCAACTAATGTGCAGCTGAAGAGAATTAGTTCCAGCTCCAGACTATGTTTCAGGAAAGTATTTAAGCATGTGTTTTTCTTTAAGCATGTGCTAAGTCCCTTGACTTCAGTAGGATTTAAACACATCTAAAGCACCCTTCCGGAATAGAGATTGTTTCCTGAATGATCCGCTGGGGCCAGACTAACCCCTGCCTTGATTCAACCTTTTGAGCTTCCCCCCATTATCCATTGGAAGAGAAGAAGGATTTATAACCCTTAAACCAGAGGAATTGCATCCTAAACTGTAGAGATCCCTATGGGTAATAACTGCTAGATCATTCTGTCCGGGGCCTGTTTCACACTCAGTTACTCCATGCCATGGCCCATAGTCCAAAACACTTAGATTTGAAATGTCATTGGTCACAGACTTTTACTGAATATGTTCCTCTTGCTCATGATTGTAGATAACTGAATTGTGCTATGGGCATGTTTCAGGTGTGCAGCGTATTAGAGAGCTTGGAACAAGAATACAGACGGGATGAAGACTGGTGTGGAGGTCGAGACAAACTTGGACCAGCAGCTGAGATAGACCATGTCATCCCTCTGATCAGCAAACATCTGGAACAGAAGGAGGCTTTTCTCAAGGTCTCATTTTAGATCTCTAATAAATCAGAAAAACTCCCCATTTAAGTACTCAATTTATAGCAGTGCTGGTGAGTTTGAGAGAAGTCTCTGAGGTGTAAATCCAGTTCAGCTACTGGCTGGCCAGTATAAACGCTACACCAGTTTCATACTCTTACAGTAGGGCTCATAAGCATTATCATCAATGTGTATCTCAGGGAGATGTCATCAGAACTAATTAGGTGGTATGTGCATTGTACTTGGAGGGTGTTAGTTGTTGTTTGCAAAGTTGAAATTCTCAAAATTGCATATAAATATAAATTATAAATGACAGGTATTATACAGCATTTTGGTGTAGGCTTATACAAACCATCCAGCATTTAAAATTCTGTCCTCCAAGCCCATAACTGAAGAACTGCTAAAAACTGAACTCTGAATTGTATCTCTGCAGGGCAGCACCAGGATGTAGACAGAGATTTCCTCCTGCCTTCCAGGTGCTGCTTTGTAAGAATAGTGGAGCTGACAGGCTGACAAGTCAACTGACAGCCAGACTCCCACCTATCACTAAAACTGATATACACCATGAAACTATGCTTGCAGGCAAGGCTTAAGAAATTACACCTGTAGATTGTACATTTTTTGAAACAATGAGTTTTCTTGAGAGATGGGTTAGCTTTGGTTAGACTGAAAATGTGTGATGTACTTGACCTTTACAACCAGTTGTTCTACTATTGTCATTAATTTGCCTTAATATATGAAATCAGCCACTATATTCAAAATTACTCATGTTTTACTACATTTATAGGCTGCTATTTTATTAGTTGAGTTTACTGATTCTTAGCTGAAGCTCTCATGTTCCTGGATGACACAGAACTTCTTCCTGCAAAATAAGCAGAGAACTCCACTTTGCTTTCTTCACTCACCTTTACTGATTCTCTTTGGTGGGGGCTGTTTTTCTTAGGCCTGTACACTGGCACGGAGGAACGCTGAGGTATTCCTCAAGTACATCCACAGGAACAATGTCAGCATGCCTGGAGTAGCAAGCCATACAAGGGGGCCTGAGCAGCAAGTGAAAGGTTGGTACAATGACAGCACTGAAGGTTTGTTTCCTTCTCCTTCTGCTGTGTGGTCATGATAAAGTTTATGAACATGTTGAAAAAGCACCTGAAATTTTGCCATCTGCTGTCATTAAAATGATATATATGCCTGACACCTTTAGCAGTGGTTCTGAGGGACGCCTCTCAGAAAGTGACCAATCCCTCCTCTGCTAGGCATGACTTCTTATACAGAACTCTGCTGTTGCAAGTGGTGGTGGGGAGAGGAAAAGAAAAGGGATTTAAAGGGATTTTTTATTTATTGCCCCTGTATTCTGCACCCGTGAGACCATATCTTGAGTCCTGTGTCCAGTTTTAGGCACCACAGTATAAGAAGGACATTGAGGTGCTCAAGGGGGTCCAGAGAAGGGCAATGAGGCTGATGAGAAGTCCGGAAAATGTGTCTTACAAAGAGCAGCTGGGGTAACTAGGGTTGTCTAGTCTAGAGAAGAGGAGACTGAGAGGAGACCTTATTGCTCTCTACAACTACCTAAAAGGAGGTTGTAGTGAGGCTGGTGTTGGTCTCAATTACTAATGATAGGACAAGAGGAAATGGCCTCAAATTGCATCAAGGGAGGCTTGGATTGGATATTAGAAAGAAATTCTTTACTGAGAGAGTGGTTGGGCAATGGAACAGGCTACCCAGAGAGCTGGTGGAGTCACCATCCCTGGAGGTGTTTATGAAACAAGTAGATGTAGCACTTGAAGCTATGGTCTAGTGGTAAGGGACATGTTGGGATGAAGGTTGAACTTGATGATCCTAGCGGTCCTTTCCAACCATAGTAATTCTATGATTCTATAAAACGTGGGCAGTCTCTGGCTTTGCTTGTCAGGAGAGTCCATGGGAGTGACATTGTTCCGTCCTCCATCATGTAGGTTGTCAGCTGAGGTGATCAGATACCATTTTGCCATAATAGCTAAAAATGCATGAACAAATAAGCACATATCAAATGCAAGGTCTAGATGCATCCTGTTGCTGCTGAGCACTGGAAAACAATGAACCCAGAACTTGTTTGTCCCTAGGATGAATCTGCAGTTTTTTTGTCCTTGAAATCCTCTTCAGTGTCCTACTGCATCAGTCACCAGAAAAAGTATCTGCCTGTAGTTACTTTTCTTTTGTCAAAAGAGCACTGTTTACAATCAGATGATACATCTGAGATGTTTGAAATGTTTCCACTCCTCTGTCTAATTAACAGTTATTAATCTCTGCTTAGCAATGCTGCAAGGTACTGATAAGAATGAGCAAAGTGAATCTGCAGAAATAAACCATTTCTGTTATTAATGTTGGCTTTTGTACAAGCTGCAGAAAGCTACAGGTTAGAAGCAGTGCAGTCATTATATATGTGGGAGGGATGGGAACTTTGGTAATACACAGGAGATGAAAGATTCAGGAATTTTCTTTCAATACAAGTTTTTCAATGTTAACATGACTTTGGTCAACTTTCCCCTGCTACTACGTCAAATGCTTGTTATTTTTATGGACTTTTGTTCCTACAGTTGAAAATCATGGGAAAATCAATTAAACCCTGACTCAGTAAGCCCTTAAGTACACACTTGATATAAGCTTGTGAGTGTTCCTAAGTGAGCTTGTTTGAAATGAATCACTTATATTAAAAAAACCGGCTTGGATATTAGTCTTTTTCTAAGCCAAATGTCTAATTCTTATGCTTGGTGACTAGCCACAGAAAATCTTTGAAGTGGACACTTCAGTTCTGAATAAAAGCACCAGTTAGTAGGATGCTTATTGTGCTTGCAAAGCAAAGTCATTAATACAGGAGAAAATGATTTTTATTTGGCATAAACTGTTTATAGAAAGGCCTGATCTAGAGCACCCATGACAAGCTTCAGGTTCTTTTTGTCATTCAGACAAAGTTCCCATTGGCCTCAGCAGGGATGTTTCTAGGTTTTGCAAATAACTGAAGTATTACAATTTTTTTTCACTCATAATCATTATCATGCTTGTAAGTGGGGAGGGATAAATCCAAATCTATTTGGGGCCACCAGTGTCTGATACAGAAGTGATGAATGCCAGTACATTCAGAGGGGCCGTAGGGTTATAGAGGTTGTTAACTGGTGCTGTAAATGATCCTAAGTCACTGGAAGTGGTTGAGAAGCCAGATTCAATGTTTTCTAGGAAAGCTTATGGCTGCTGCCCCGGGCTGCAAATACCTGAGTCCCCTCTAGTGTGTGCTCTGCTTTGAGCCTGGGGCAGGAAGGCAACCACAGCTCCGTGCCCAGGTAGGCCTGGGATGAGCCAGCCTGCTGCCAGCTGCACATGATTTAGCTCAGTTTAAATAGAAAAAACTCACACTTTCTCTGCATGTAATCTTTCCAATTAAACCCCTGATACTTTTTAAAGAGTTAAATCACACGCTTTTGTCAAGTCCATACAGTCTGCCTGAACACTCAGGTGTTGAAGGAGAACTCCTGTGTCCTAGAGTCAAGGAGTAGGAGGTCTCCTGACAGTGTCTTCCTGAATCTGGGTGTCTGTCACATCACTGTCACACAGAAGACAGTTTATAGAATCAATACCAGCCCTCAACCCAAAATTGTAGCCCAGCAGTAACTGCCCAGGGAGCACACAGAGGGTTGACAGGCACCACAGCTGTACAAGGAATCTTACCAGGTATGTCAAACTGGCAGCTTAGGTCTGAATTAAATTCAGTCACGACCAGAGCTCTGCATGGGACAACAGGCTTTGGTGCCAAATGCTGGGCAGCCTGTGGCTAGAGCGACAGACAAGGCAGTAAAAGGGCAACTTCTTCTATGTTAACCAGTACCAGATTCCTGAATTAAGCAACAGAAGAGAATAAAAGGACTAGAAATCATGTACCACAGTGTATTTACTCGGGTAAATCCCAAACTCTGTTCTAGCATCCTCTCCTTAAACAGATAATCCTACATATGCATTTTTTTGTCGTTGGTTACTTTTTGGGGTTGGGAGGTTCTTGGGGGTTTGGTTTGTTTTGGTTTTTTTTAAAGCAGTCCCATTGAATCAATGGTTATTTTTAAGAAGTACAATCTTAGGAGCTCTGCTCTTGGGAATGTGGTCCAAGAAGAGTGAGTAAATTCAGCTATTTGTGGCTTATTTCTGTATGCACTCACAGAATCACTAACCCTGCAGATGTTTTCCTTTGCCCTACAGCCATTCTGAGCGAGCTGCTGCAGAGGGAGAACCGGGTCCTTCACTTCTGGACTCTGAAGAAGCGGAGATTAGATCAGTGCCAACAATACGTTGTCTTTGAGCGCAGTGCCAAGCAGGTAGTGTAAAAAACCCACTTTGTCTTTCTGTCCTGATGATGTGTAAACATTTCCTGTATCCATGTAATGCCTCTGTGTGGGATTCCTGTTGCAATCTCAAGTTGTGTTTAAAAACTGTAACTTTTGAAAACATGGCAAATGTACTTTTTTTTTTAAACAATTTAAGAAAATTCCAAAACCCAACAACAAAACTCAGTATTTTGCCAGACCAGATTAATTTCTGAATTTGTTCATTTGTTTGAAAAAGACTATAAGAGCAAACTTTTGAGCTATTGCTGAATGAGAAAACTACTTTCCCTGCATGCAGATTTATCTGTATATAGGTAGAATTCCCTACACTCCTTTTTCCACTAGGAAACATACAGCACCTTTTGTACCCACCTGCTTTGATTGCCATATTCTTTTGTGTTCCTAGAAAGTGTTTTCATATACACAATATTAAATCCCGATGGATTTGATATCCTTTACTTGGTAGATTTATTAAATTTATTATTATTTTTTTTGTCAGAGGATTAGTTCCTGAAATACAAAGATTGTTTGTTTTGTTTTCCCTTTGGTTGTTTTTAACATTCACAGGCCTTAGACTGGATCCAAGAAACAGGCGAATATTACCTCTCTACTCACAACTCCACAGGGGAATCTGCAGAAGAAACTCAGGAACTCCTGAAGGAATATGGGGAATTCAGAGTACCTGCCAAGGTAAACAATGACTTTAATCTAATTATGGCATCTGCCTTAGTCTGTGTTTATGATTCTGTTTCAATGCCTTAAATCTCTGTAATAATATTCTCTTGATTTTGTATTTTTCTCTGGATATTCCTTGCCCAGAAGATAAATGTCTTTTGCAAACTGTGATCTCTATTTTTTAGCAAGACATAAGCACAGAAATGTTTTCTTCCTTTTGACCTGTACTGGCTATGGAGAATTTTTGTTCTGTTTGCATATGGAGTTCACAGCAACCTAATAAGACATTCCCTAACTCCATCCAGAAACAATCATAGAAGAATGGTATACAGTAACTAATTGATCTAAACATATCCAAGGTCATCTTGGATTCCTCATCTTTCTCTTCTGTCATTACAGCCACAATTTGTTTCATTAATTCCAGCTGTGTTGATCACAGATGATCATTAATCTCATTAGAAATAATCTTCTAATTCCCCCCAAATTCTTTAAATAAATGGGATTGTAAATCCTGGGGTGAATATTTTTTAATACAAAGCTGCATTACCAAGAATCTGTTAATTTATATGGAGCAATTCTGAGAAATCTGGGGAAGTTTACAGAGGAATGGTGATTGGATCTGCTTCAGACAAATTAATTCAAACCATAGGTAATTCACAGACAGTGAATCCACAGGGGTATTAACAGTAGCTGATAAGGATCTAAATTGCAAAGTTGGACTGCTGCAAGACCATGGCTTTGGTATTATGTAGCTTCATTTCATTGTGTCCTGAAACTGATCTTCTGTAATCTTTAAATTCCTCATTAGGCTCTCCATGCTTGCAAGGGTTTGATTCACAGGCTTTGTGGTGTTCTTGTCCCCTTCCTTTTTGCTTAGCTTGCATGTTTGTGAGAAGATAACTAGAAATGGAAGGAAGTTAATTTAATCAGAAGAATCCATACAACATTCCTTTAACAGTACTTCTGCCTCTAACCACCCATAAGGAGTCCGCCTGAAATCATGTTCCAGTTTATAATTTAATTTTGGTCAGAATAATTGCAATTAATCCTGAAGTTTCCAAACTATTTCTACTCTTGACTTAATTTAGGATTGAGTTTTATACCTTATTGCTTATTGACTATTACTGCCTGTTGCTTACACTGATGCATCTAGTTTTACTCCCTAGGGCTCTAGTAAATCACTTTCCTACTGCTGACCTAGAATATTTTCACTGCCACGTACAATCTGGTGAATACATGTGACTCCCAGACTGATGTTATCCTCAAATTAAGCTGTAGCTGAAAGCCTTGCTGATCCCAATAATTTTCTGTCCAAACCAATTGTTTGGAAAGCAAAAACACGAGTAGCTTTTGGAAATGAAGCACTCTTTAAATATAACAGGAAGTCAGATTTTCACTTCTCCATACCTAGCCTTACTTAAGTATTCTGTTAATTTATTCAGTTAATTTGAGATGACCTCTGATATTAATTTACTAATTTGTCAGCTATTAATTTATTTTCCTGGTGAAATTTCTTGAATTTAGTTTTGTGTTTGAAATCTGCTAGATGTTTTCTGGTCTGACCTGCATTTGTCCATTTGTGGCCAGATTGTTGATAAAGTCAAGTACCTGACATCATGTCTTGCTTCAGGCAAAGTGGAAAGTTCTCCCTATCTCTGAAAAGCAGCTTGCCAGTACTTCTGGGGATACAACTGATTTTCCTCTTGCTTTTGAGGATTAACATGTGTGCTGCAGCTGGAGTGCAGTCTGCACAGTTGACATCTCAGTTTTTATAAGCTTTTTGTACTGGAGTTGGCTCAAACTTAGGGTCCAGGCACCTTCAGTTCCTGAGATAGATTTGGCATCTAAGCTAAAATTTATAACTAGCTCCTTTGTGCCAGATTTGCATGATGTTCCTCAACATGGAAAACCATAGTGACTAAGTGGCAGTTAGAGCCCAAGTGAAATAGAAGAGACCTCTGGAAGATTTGGGGAATCAGTGTATGTTTTGGAGTTCAGGCAGCTTTCAGTTTGTAATGCTCTAACTGGAACTAAAATACTGACAGAGGATTTTATAGTAGACCAGGAATTTGGATTTAAATTCTGTTTGTTTCTGAAACTGAGTAATAATGACTCAAAGTCACTGCCTGGATTGATATGCGGTGTATTAATGACCTGCCTACACGGCTCTGCAGAACCACCTAGGTAGAGATTCAGAATAACTTCATGTATTTTATGAGGTGTGATTTTTAAATCTTCTCTTCTACTCCAAGTCTCACAAAAAATAAGTTTTTTATTATGGAAAGGATGCATGTCTAACTTCCAACATGTTTTCCTTATGTGTTTGTGTGTGTGTGGTTGCAAACTTTTTCTATCTCCTGCAGCTTCATAAGTGTCCTTATAAAAATGTCATTCCTTTCCTGTTTTACTGGGAAATATTTAAAGCATCTGATTCTGTATAAGATGAAATACAGGCACTCTTTAATAATGTATAAGAAATTGTGAGCTGCTTCTGACTGTTGTGTGAATTAAAAGCAAAGGAAATAATAATGCAACATAACCGAGGACTGTATTTTGGGCAGCAAACAAAGGAGAAAGTGAAGCTCCTCATCCAGCTGGCTGACAGCTTTGTAGAAAAAGGACATATACATGCCACTGAAATTAGGAAGTGGGTCACCACCGTTGACAAACGCTACCGTGACTTCTCTCTGAGGATGGGGAAATACCGCTACTCCCTGGAGAAAGCCCTCGGAATCAATACAGAGGTACTGTAAGTCCATGTCTTGCTGGGGTTTTATACCAAACCTGAAGTAGGGAAGTACAGGCTATGATATGAACGCTGCAGGTTATTGTGTGTCCATTAGAAACACTTAAAACCCAGCCAACCTATCTAGCCAAGCTCAGGGCTGCTTCTGAAGAGGAAAAGGTTTTTTTGTGACATATCAGTGGTATGAGGAGAAGACAGATGAAGATCAGAAAGACTTTCTAAAGAATGTTTGCACCATTCTCCAGGAGACCATACAACTACTGGGAAGGAGGGGAAACACCTCCTTGGAATAAGTCTGTGTCAATTTTAGCATAAGTCATAAATTCTGCTCCCACACTGTTATTTTGAATCAAACTCAGGTTTTGACTGTAAGTTTCCATTCTCTCATCCTTTAACTAAGCAAAAATTGATCCCCAACCTCATCTCTGAGAGCTCTTTTAGGTGAAATAGAGCAACACAAGAGAAACAAAAATTAAAATCTCCTGTTATTCCCTGGCCACGGTATCAAGGGGGAGTGCCAGAGGCAGAAACGCTTAAAAGCTTTTCAGTCAAGCATCTTTCAAAATTAAGTATCAAAGAAGGAGGAATAAATTCCCTCACTTATACCCTCAGGATACCTTAACCATACTGTTCTTTGTATGGTCTCTGATTTACACAAAGTTACTAACCACAGCCTGGAAAGGTATTTCTATGGAAGAAAGCCAATGGAAGTTGGGACTGTCTCTGCATAGTGCCCTGTTTTATCAGACTATTTATGAAGTTCCGTACTAGGCAGCTAATTTAGATGTGAAGGAGTAAGGTAAAATTTAGACATTTGTCATCAATACCTATTCCTAGATAGGAGCAACAGTGAAGACTAAATAAATCTCACAGTTGAAGGTTTTTTTTAAGATTTCTTTCTCACCTTCTCCCTTCTCAATGTAGTTCTTCTAAATCTGAGTTTCCTTTTCTCTGACATTGGTATCTTTATTTTACTTTTGTCCCTTCTTATCCATTTGATCTCATGAACAAACTGCATTTTGCACAACAGTAGGACTACAATGAATTTAAAATACATATTGTCACTTCTTCTAGGATAACAAGGACCTAGAACTAGATATTATTCCAGCAAGTCTTTCAGACCGGGAGGTAAAGCTGCGAGATGCAAATCATGAAGTCAATGAAGAAAAAAGAAAATCAGCCAGAAAGAAAGAGTACGTCCCCCAAATCCTCACAGTCTGCCATGACCCATTGTCTAAGAGTGATTCCGTGTTATTTGCATGACCAGAACTGGTTGACAGTCCTGTAACTTCTTCCAGCTGCAGAGCTATTGAAATAAGTCTACAGGTGTAGGGCAGAACTTGTGACTTGTAGGCTAGAGAATTTCAGAACATACAGGCTGGGTTTGTTTTGGTTTTAAACTGAAGTTTCTTTTGGAAAGGGAAAGGAGTGAGTCAAACACTCCAATTAGACCCTGATGTCATGGAGATACATATTGTCATGATTTCTTTCTGACTGTATGTGAAAAGTAAAACGAATAGAAAAAAATGAAAAGCATCTTTATATGTTTAGGTACTACCTAACCTCCAGTGACATTCAAAGGATTTAAGTGGGTTTCAGTCACACAAGAGTTCACTTAAAGTTTCGGTTCAAATTTCAGTGGGAGTAGGATGGAGAGAACTGGAAATATTTCATACTAGAGGAAATATTTTGAGAGTGTTTCTTGCACTTAAATCTAAAACCAGTCTAATTTCACAGTATTTTGTCTTAATTTTTGTGTGAGAATATTCTGGAAAGAATGTATATATACAATCCTTCTCAGCCCTCTGATATTTGTCACTACAGTGCATAACCTTGACAAGAAATAGTTTTTACTTTATGGGACAGTGGTTACACTTGGTCTGCCTGTGTCACCTTTTCCAAACACTGAGCATTTCAACTTTGAGATGCCCAGCCTCAAGTATTACAGATGTGATGGTTGGATTTCCTAGGAGTCTGGATCTTGTCCAGTCAGATACCAAGCTGTTGAAGCCTCTTCAAAGTAGTGGGATCTCCCAAATCCATCTGTATTACCTCTGAAGTTCAAGTTTCAAGGTGACTTACTGATGACTGTTAGTGAAGATGCAAATGTTGTTGGTGAATCTTAAGCCCTTGCTCCTGGGGAAAAATAATTTCTGAGAATCAGTCAGCTGTTAAGTATGGGCATATACATAGTAAATCACAACTTAGGGTTACAGAAATACAACTTAATAGAATTTTATGCAGAGAAGGTATTTAGAAAATTATTCTACAAGGGACTAGAGTATGAAAGTGGTGTTTCATTCATAGAGCTGAAAGGTGCAAAGTAAGGCAGCTGAAGGTTTAGAGTGGAAGGACACTGATTCATTAAGACAACAGAAGGATGTTTTGTTTTCTCTTCATTGTACAAATGCCTATGATGTCTAAACCACCTGAAATACCTTTTTTCCCAGGTTTATTATGGCTGAGCTGCTTCAGACAGAAAAAGCTTATGTCAGGGACTTACATGAATGTTTAGAGGTAAGCTACAACCGGGAAGTCTCCAGTATTTTTAGGAAGGACGTGGTATCCTCCATGGTGGTGATGTTCACTGTACTGCAAAGGCTGAGATTGACAAGAGTCTGTGTGGAGTACCATCATTGGTGGCTAGCCACAGAGCTATGTCTGATGATGATGATGGGAGCTGGGTGGACAGCAGAGGGACCTTGTTGCCCACAGGCAGAACTGTGACCTGTGCTCCCCACACTCGACTGTAAATGTCTGCACCTCCAGGGACATCTGAGTGTGTCTTTATGTACAAAGCTGCACTCACCCATTCAGAGTGAGAGCAATGTCCTGAGACTCAGTAAGAAGCAATATACTTGTACATTGACCTGAAAATTCCTGTTTTGTATTTTATTTGTTTGGGGGTTTTTTGTTTGTTTGTTTGTTTGTTTTTAAATTATGGAACATTTTCTTAAGAATTCAAATCTATTCCTTTGGATCATCTCATGCAAGAGAAAGAGGATTTGCACAGTCAAACACCTTGCCTAGCTCTAAAACAGGGTGTTCCTGAATGGGACTGTGATATTCAAGGCAAAAAGCAGAGTGTATTTCAGTGAAATATGTCATCTTTCACATTCCTGCAGTCTGAAAGAGATTTTGATGTATCTAATGCTACTGAAGTGGCAAATCCAGCTTATCTCTCAACTGTTTCTGCCTGCAGTTTTTCGACACCATCAGTTGGACAGCAAGGACAGGTGGTGTTGGCATGTTTCTGCTTTTTCCTCAGACAACTTCTGAGTGTCAGCACTTCGAATTTCTCTGGAGAGCTTTCCCTGACACTGGAACTTTTATTTATTTATTTATTTTTTAGTTTGTTTGTTTAATCTTAAAGTACGTATTTCCCTTGTCAGTCTGTGTCTTTGGCAGTAAACCAGGAAGACTTATTCTTTTTCACTGCATTTGTTCACAAAGCTAAGAATTGCTGGTGTCTTCCAGACTTACCTTTGGGAAATGACGAGTGGAGTGGAAGAAATACCTGCTGGGATCCTTAATAAAGAACACGTCATCTTTGGCAATATTCAGGAGATATACGACTTTCATAACAAGTAGGTTTTCCTAACAGTTTTCTTCATGTTTACTGATTAAGGAAAGCAAAGGTACATGTATACTTATACATTTGTGTGGTGTCTGCTGTCAGTGCCTACAGTACAATGCACACAGGAGAGTAATTGATCCAGATCTGCAAAAGGGCGTTTGATTTCTTGTTTTGTGTCTTTTATATAAATGAATTGCATCTTAGTTTAAACTTTGCCTTCCACTGATTAACAATGTTAAATTCCTGTTATGCCAATGCTTTGTAGTTCTATGCATGCTTTCCATTCCACAGCACTAGAGCTATTCTAGAAGCTTGCCTGTCAAATATATGATCTCTCGGAAAACACAAGGGGAAAAAAAGGAATAGTTGACATGAACTGGGTTAATCAGTAGCTTTCCTGCCACGTCTTGGAAACACTTTGGATTTAATCTGAAACTAACAGTACTCTACTTTATCAGGATAAGACTCCGTATCAGATCAGCTTAGAGGACATTGTTGCCCTGATATAACGTGAATGCAACAGCAGTTACAAATTTAATATTTAGGGGTGCTGAATCCCACAAATTCAGTGTGAATTTCAAAGTCAATCTTCAAGTTACACATCAAAACCAAAGCAGTTTGAAAAATAAATCAGAAAACCTTTCCCTGTTAATGATCTGGGAGACTTTCAGTGCTTCAGGCAGATAAACTGAGCCATCACATACACATAAATATAGTCATAACATGCACATAAATATGGTCCAGCGGAGGATGCCATATGCATGCTTCTGTGCAAACAGCTTCAAAGATTATCAGGCTAGTAGATTCAAACTACATATTGCAATAAAAAGGCCTTTAAGTAATAGATGAATCAACTTCCAGCACACAAGAATTGTCTGGTCATATGGATAAAATACTCTTCTCTCATTTCAAACTATGCTAGGATTGCCCACTTGCCTTCCCACTCCCCTCTCTTTGTGTTGCTATATTTTCTTTTTAGTGACTCTCACTGATGCCATCTGATTACTCTCCTTTTTGATTTTCCTTTGCTCTCAGCTGCCACCTCTTAACCCTCAGTCATGCCCCACAGTTCCTTGCTGCTATCATTTCTCCTTTCTCTGACCCATCCTGCTCCAGCTTGCTGCTTCTGCATTATCCTTTTCCTTCTAAAACTTCTAACAACACTAAAATACATTTCTTCCCATCACCTCCACCAGCATCCTTCACAGTCTTCTCCTTTGGCTGGTGTTAAGGCATCCCCCTGCCTGATTCAAGGCTCGGGAAAGGGCACATTCAGTTGCTTCTCCTTCTGCAACTTGTATCACGTTCTTCCTTCCACACAGGCATTGTACAGGGCTCTATCTGGAAACAGAAATGTCGCTCCTGATACAAGGTGTTGGGAGAGAGCTGATTACAAAATCTGTGTTCTGGGAGCTAACTGCTTGCCTGCAAAGTGTCAACCTTGTTGAAATTGTTGTCCTTTGTCCAGTGTGCCGAGTTTGGCGATGAAAAGCTGGCAGCTTTGAGCTTCCCTTTTTGACCTTCCTCTGAACCACGGCACAACATATTTTTGAGATTCACTATCTGGTTCTTGAATATCACCTTGCAGTTCTGAATACACTGTCCCCTACTAGGGATTGCTACCTTTTCAATTCCAGTGGAGTCAAGCATGACTGTGCTCAAAAAACAAAGCATACCTTGGCAAGGACACACTTTTTCCACTGGCAGGACAGTTGATTAGCCTTGTAATAAAGATACAAGTATTGATCATTAGCACTGATTAACTCATTGGTCATTCTGCTTGTCCTGGGTATTTGACTGTAACTATTTACATTGGTATCTTCTTTCTTTCAGCATTTTTCTAAAAGAACTCGAGAAATATGAACAACTGCCTGAAGATGTGGGCCACTGCTTCGTCACCTGGGTAATGAGACTTTTTCTTTTCATTATTTATTAAAATAATTCTTCTAGCACAGACAGAAACAAGCTGGGAATTAGTGCAAGGGTTACGTCCTTAGTGGTAAATGGGATTAGGAGCTTATCTGAAACTACAGCTGCTTTGTCCTTCACCTTTTCCAGGGTGAAGGGTTTCCTCCCTTAACATTTTTCATGACTAGTGGTGTGAAGGCTTTCCAGAGCCTCTCTCCTTGTCCTGCACTACCCAGCACAGCTTTCACCTCTGCTGGTTCCTCTTTAACAGGACTTTGTCAAATTAAACCTGTATTTAGGGGTGATATTCATGTCTTTGTGAAGGGTCCTGGGAGGACAGACATTTAAAATCTTAATATACATTTTTAAGAATATTAGTCATTCCATGAGACCTCTACAAAGGCATGAACAACATATTTTATCAACATTTTCCTTCAGAAATCAGTGTTAAACTGCTGAGCTGCTGTGCTCTCTTATTCCATTACCCAATGTCAGGATAATTTCCAACAGAACTTTGAAATCTTGATGCTAAGAGTCTTCATGGGCGTAGGAAACTCCAGCAATTGGCTACAGTAATTTATCTGTATGAAAGCTGTTCTCTTTTCAAAATATTTACCAGGCAAGTCAGCCATCTTCATGTTTTCTCTGATGGTTTTATTTGTATTTCAAAGCTGGGAATTAGTATTTTAGAAGTCATTATGGAAAATTTTCACTTATCAAAAAAATGAGCATGTTTTGATGATTTCAAATGGGCTTTTAATTAAAAAACACAACACAAATATTAATGAAATGGGTTCAGAAATGTTGTTTATAAGGAAGAGGTTACATATTTGTGAAAGATGGACACATTTCCATACATTCTGTGCAAAGTCTTCATGGTACTTTTAAGATACATCATCTCAGCAATAGTACATGTCCAGAGCTCTGTGTGTGGCTACAGACAGACATATATGCAAAGCTGCCTGCCCAATTGCACGGTCCTATTATGTAGGTATACCTGCTATAAAATATGCAATAGTAATAAAAGGAGGCCATCATCCTCTTCTGTTTGCCTGCCTCTCCCTGAGACACGGAGTTCAGTAATACGAAACTGCTCTAAGGCAGGGGAGTGCACAGATGCTTTTAATTTCCTCTTAAAAACAAATACATTAGGAGATGAAATGCAAAACACTCCTAGCACAACATAAAGTTTGAGCCCTTAAAGTCCGAGCTAAGGTAGGAAAGGCAACTTTGGGCCAGGCACCACAAATCTGAGCCAGTCTCAAGTCAAAAATCTTGGCTGAAGCCAGTTGAAGCTAGGTGAGTCTCTTTCCCAAAGTTTCCACACTGGCTTTATCTGCAAGTAGCTGACAGAGCCAACCCTTTGTGACTGGCTTTTGAGACCTGCAGACTTTTGGATACAATCTGCGTAACGTCGTTAAAGCTCTTAGAAATTATTTTGTATCTGGATTAAAGTTTTAGGCCTCTGTGACACTTGTTAAAGAAAGGCTCCCATAGCTGTTACACAGTGCACCTCAATCCCCTCAGAACTGCTCAGGTAAGGGATGAACTATCTATAAGTCTTCTGTTTTTAATTTGCAGTTCTCATGTTGCTTAGAGAAGTGGGGCTTTTTCACCTGCGTTTATCCTGATGAGCCTTAATGAAAGACTCCGTGAGCAGAGAAATAGCTTATTTTGCTTTTCCCTTGATGTTTGTTTTCACAGGCAGATAAATTTCAGATGTACGTCACCTACTGCAAAAACAAGCCTGACTCCAGCCAGCTCATTCTGGAACACGCAGGGACTTTCTTTGATGTAAGCAGCATTCCCTTTTTCCTTCAGCACGCATAGTGCAGCTAAAACACCTTTTCTCTACTTCTGAGCAACGGGTGCCTTTTTGTGCTTTGGCACATTTGGGTTTTTCATTCCACTGCAGGTATCATGTGCTGTGAAAACTGATGGGCTGTGGTGTGATGGGTGGTCTTCATCAGTGTGGCAAGTTGGTTTTAATGGAGACTCACATTCTTACGGAAACTTTTGTGCGTTTTTCAGATCCAGTCCTTTCTAAAGACCTGGTTTAGCTGTCCTCTCTACTTCTGGGTTTAGCAGTAAAATGAAAAGCAGATCCCATTATATTTTATGACCTGAAATCCTGAAGTCCAAAACAAGATCCTGTCCTCCTGTTCTGCAGATTTTACCCACCCTATTAAACATTTGCTTCATCATGCTGGTAGAGGGCTCCACTGACTGCAATTAGACCGTTTCCCTTCCAAGTGCTACACCTGGTGATAAAAATTCGCAGGCTCCAGTCCCAGTTTTGTAGGCTGAGAAAAATCTTTAAAGTTTCTTAGTACTTTTAAACTAAGCTTTCCTCTTGTGTTTTTTGCCTCGTTACCTGGTCTAAAAGCAGAATTGAACTGGAAGGGAATTTCCAGAAGGTGGCGCTTGAGCCTGGTGAATGGTTTATACTGGTCGGTGACTCGTGGAGGAGTTGAGCCGCCTCAGGCGACTATCAGTGGTGTTCGCACAGGTTAAAAGTGTTTCCTCTGCCAAGCTTTTACACTTTGGCTAGGTATATGGGCTGGAAACCTGCCTAATGTTTTCTAATAATGAATATTCACGTGTCAGCATCTGCTGTTTTGCAAGGGGAGATGTTTGCCTTCAGCTGGTGGGAATTGTGCTGGGTTACGCAGTGATGCCCGTGCAAAAAGAGAAAGCTGGCTATCTCCCCCCAGAAATCCCCTAGGAGCCATTCAATCCAATGCATTAGCCACAATTAGATGACTTATCTTAATTGGTAAATCTGTAGACATTTGACAAAAAATCTGGGCACTGCTTCATGGTAAGTCCAGCAATTCTTATGGTATAAAATTGTATTTAAGCATTTCTGTCTCCATGTGGTCCATCCAAGGGCCTCTGAGTGTTCTGTGCTGCCCTGCACAGAGGATATTTTTGGTGTTCATCTGGCATTCTGTCACTGCATGTAAGACTACATGTTGATCCTGTTCTGCAACTCATGTGGTTTGCAACACACAACTGCCAGCCCATGGTGGCCAGACACCTTCATTTCTTCCAGGCCCTTGGGACACTTTTCCACTCAAGGAATAACTAAAGTTGTGTCTAATGGTGAGCCATGGTGTGCTATAATGTGAGCCAAGCTTCCTTTAAACAGGAAGCAGGGCAAAGTAGAGAGCACGGAGCCCTGTGGCTAGCTTGCTTCTGAAACCTGCTTTTCTGGTTTGAGTGAAAACAGAACTAATTCTGTTCAGTGATTTTACTTTTCAGCTCAGTTCTTCTAACTAACTGCTTCAAAGCTAGCTCAAATATCTCTGTGCTTCATGTTACTTAGAGGTGTGTGAGAAATGTCTGTGCTACTGTTCTCTAGCCTGCACACATCTGCCCAGTTTCTGTCTCCACCCGCAGTAAATCCAGACCTCTCCAGTTGTAACAAATCCAACCCAAGACACACTTCAGGCTGTCATCTTACTCCAACATTTCAGGGACCAGAGGGAGAAGCTGCAGGGTGAATGTCCCTTTCCCAGCAGTGTATTTGTCTGATTGCCATGTAGCAGTACTATTGCTTCCACGCTGCAGGTTTCTTGTGCAGCAGAGACAGCTTTCACTCCACCTCCCCTCTGTCTCCACATGGTCTGACCTGGCAGAGCAAGGAATGCCCAAAGGGGAGGCATCTTGCTGGGAGCATTCTGTGCTATTCAGAGAGCTGGGAGGAAGGAAAAGCGCTAAATTCATTATTTGGGTCCTTCAAAAACAAGTGTACTTAGCCAGCTCCAGGAATTTCACAGACGTGGCCGAGGTCTTGCTGGCTCCCGCAGTTACTAAGCCCCAACCATATGCTCTGCAGACACTGTCCCTGTTTGGAGCCAGCCATGACTCAGCTTCATGCAAACTCCATTAACCTCCACACAGAGCCCCTTCGCTTTTCCATCTTGCTCGTGGCACCAGAGATATTTTTTTCTAAAACAAACTTGCCTAGTACAAAAAAAAAATAAATCTGTTGGCATATTGTGTGAAAAAATGGCTATTTTTGCTTCCCAGCATAAAGATAAACACTCGAGCTAAAAAACCCAGTAACCTCCCTAGTACTCAGCAGAAAATCAGACTGTATACAGAAAGAAAATCTCCGTTCTTGGCAGCTCTTCCCTCTGCATCTTCTGTAACTTCTTTCCTTTACAGCCTCCAATTTACCCTCCAGTAGCTGGAGATAAGTACCACTCCCTCTCCCCATCTGCTCCTGTAGGAACTGAGGTTTTCCTGATGGTCCAGGAGGATGAGTTTGAAGTCTTTTAGATGGCCAAATATGTGCATTTAGGGTCCTGTAGGATTTTCAGGAGCTCCTAACTCCCACTGGAACCACTTGGAGGGAAGCAGCTGGGCCCTTTGCAGACCTCACCAGGTGCCTATCTGCAATTTCACCAGAAGTTCATGAGCACATCATGCTGATAAGCACAGACATTTTGGCTGAGATTCAGGTGACAAAACACAAATACTCAGTGCTGTAGAAGGTATCATAAGGGTATCTCTCCTGGCCCCCAGGTGCCACCTCAGAATAGCTTAGGTCTGTCAGCACTATGTCAGACCTGTTACTCCCATGTGGATATTTTCGCTACCCCAGGGCTTTCAAATGGTACTGGATGCTTATATTTAGACAGCTAAATTACACCCTACGCATGCAATTTAATTTAACGTCACTCCATTTTAATTGGATGTTAAGACTGTGCTTTCAGCCTTCATAGCTAGGAGAAACCAGATGACATGACAGATAAGTCATATTTGAATCAAAGCCTGTGTATTTTATTCAACATAGGCTTAGCTTGACTTGCAAAGGACCCCTGCTGTTTAAGTGGCCTGGGGGGGACTCTGCAGTTTATTGCCAGCCTTTCTGAAAACACAATTATTTGCATGTGAGCTTAAAGAGAGGTAAAAAACTAAGCAAAGAGATGCAGAGTTTCAGAGCTAAAATTAGTTGTGGGTGGTTCTGTGTGGCAGGTGGTTAACAGTTTTCTGTGACTGACTGCTGGTTTTATCTCTTCTAGGAAATTCAGCAAAGGCACGGTCTGGCCAACTCTATCTCTTCTTATTTAATCAAGCCTGTCCAGAGGATCACAAAATACCAACTCCTGCTGAAGGTACCTTAATGGGCTGCCCAAATCACCTCATGCAGGCATAAGGAGTTAACTTATTCTTAAGGGAGCTGCTTCACCCCCTGCTCATGACTTGCAAGCAGCTGCTGCTGAGCTGCTACTCCTGCTTCCCAGGCCTGAGCATGGCAACAAAGTGTGAAATCAGTTTGAGTGTTTTAACGAAAAGACTTAAGAGTAAGAAAAAAAACAAACCCACAACCATCAACCAACCAACCAAAAGAAGAAAAACCAGTAAAAAACTGATCACTTGTTTCAACTGTGGTTTTTTTGCATCCAGGTGGATTTAACCCTAAAAGCTGAGAAATGGGAAAGGGAAATCAAAGGGATGATAGAACTGTTTGCCTTCCTTCCTGCTAAGTTTGTGACAATACTTGGATTAAAAGCATGAATAACAGCAGTAATGAACTTTGGACAGTTTCACTGACTCTTATCTCAGACTCCCTCACTGGCATTAGATTCAGTTTGGGAGCTAACATGTTTGTGTTTGAAAAGAAAGGAAAAGCTTCATACACAAACCAAGGACTTCCAAGTGAAATATTAACATTTCCCACAAAAAAACCCCACCTTGGTTGGTTTGTTGTAAATTGTTTATGGGTTTTTTCAGTATCTTGTGAGTAGGTGAATTTTAGATCTAATGTAGTCAGTGTTCACTTCAAAACTAGTAAACCAGAGAAAACCAAATATCTGGGGGTAAGAGACAGATTCTGACTTTGACAATATAGGATCAGATATGATGCTTGCATCTCGTTAAAGCTCCCTCTGTATATGCCAAAGGAATGATATGCTGTACTAGGAAGATACTTAATGAGTACATTCCACATGTTGTCAAATCTGTGCTGTTGTGCTACCTTACTGAAACAACACACAGGTTTACCACAGTCTAGTGAGTGCTGTGGGACAGCAACACTGCACTCCACAAACCATCTGCTAACTGCAAGGCTAAAACACCCTTTCAGTCATCACCCCTTTAGTCTTTTCCTCAGGTGAATCTTTCCTGCATCTCCATGCCCTGGGCACAGCACACAGCCAGCCCTGCCCACACTGTGATACTCAGCAGCACTGCAGCATCAGGCAGGTGTCCTGCAACCTGGCTGGCACAGTGGCACTGACGGATGGCTGCAGCATAGGCATGACCCCCCAGAAATCTTCTGAGTGCACAGTCTCACTTGAGAGCACCTTGTTTTGTCTTCTTTTATAGTCTTTCCCATTTGATCCCCACTATCTGGGAGCATCCGTGGTGGGTTTTGATGCAGTTCGGCTGCTAGTGTCTCTGTTAGTAAAGCGCTTGCATGTACCAAGAAACAACATCAGATATAAAGCCAGCACGTTGGGCAGAGTGTTTACAGGTGTTCTGCATTGCTTCTTAGGAACTGCTGACCTGCTGCGAGGAGGGCAAAGGGGAACTCAAAGATGGTCTGGAAGTGATGCTCAGTGTGCCAAAGAAGGCCAACGACGCAATGCACGTCAGCATGCTGGAAGGTAGCAGATGGGCAAGTGGCTGGGGCAGGGGAGGGACCTGCCAAGAAATGAAGCTTTCTTGTAACTCATGTAGAAAGTTAGAACAGATTGACTGTAGCACTGCTGTTGATTGATCATAATTTTCAAGTACTTCCTAGCTCCTTTCTGATATTTCTCCAAAAGTCTTGGAAGAATAAAGCTGGCTAGGAAGTTTGGGGGTTTTATTTATTTATATCTTATGTGTGTGTGTGTATGTTTTCATATGTGTATATAAATGTACATACGTGTGTGTATATATATGTATACATATACAATAGATACATTTGGTTAAAAAATTCTTACTTAATGAAGCACAAAAACCCCTTCCTGAAACGGTATCAGTTAAGCTGCTGGCAGCCATAATGATTATTGGATGAAAACTTTTCTAAATACTGTTTCAACATTTCAAAAGAAAGAGTTCTGGTTTTCTGAGTCAAAACAGCTTATGTTTCAGAATGTTAGTATAATTATCCCAAAAGGTTAAAAAAAAAGTATTTCAAAATGACAGGGAAAAAAATATTATGATTGCCCCAAAATTAAGTCTTTTATTGGCTTTTTGATGTGTCAAGTATTTCTAAAATTTAAAAATTTTATTCTGGACAGAGATGCTTTATTGTCTCTCAAATATTTTATTTGCCTTGGGAAATCATTTGCAGTCTGGCTTGAGTCAGAGCCAGGAAACAGTAAGAGTACTAACCCAGGCAAGAAAAGGAAATGGTGCCAGTAGCAAAGCAGCACATTAAGACAGGCTTGATGAGACTCCAGTCAACCTGATCTAGTGGACGATGTCCCTGCTTACTGCAGGGGGGTTGGACTAGATGACTTTTGGAGGTGCCTTCCAGCCTGGGGTATTCTATGGTTCTGTGATTAAAATTGCAGGGAGGCAAACTGACCCAGTATAGGTAGAAACACTATAAAGGTGGGTTAATTGATGTCTGGTGAAAAGCAAGCTTTCCCAAAATAAACCTGGATAATCTGTCCCCATGAGATGACCAGCAACAGGCAATAATAAAGAAGCAGGAATTACTTTGTTAGGGTAGACAATCACTTGAACAGTTGTCTTCTGAATAAAACATTACTCCTGAATATTTGGAGCTGGGACCAGGACTGCTTGCTGCTTTCCCAGGGCTATCTGACATGAGCAACAGCAGACTATGCTGGTGGAGGAGCAGTGCCCAGCTATGGAGAGAAGTGTGACCCACAAGCTACTGAGACAGCAGCTTGGAGGGCACCTAGGGATGCCCTTTTCCCCCAGTCCTCCTGGTTATGGGGATTGCTGTGATCCTCGGCCATGTGAAAGTTTTTGACATGCAGCTTGGAAAATGGGAACCTTCTCCTGGAAATCCTGTTTCAGACACCATACCAATTTTTTCTCATAGATGTAGCTCCTCCATGCCACTGCTGCGGACTCATAGGCCCTTGAAGGTTGGGTTAGCATGCTTGAAGGCATCATGTTCTGCTGGGGCACTTCCAGCCATTGCACATTGTGATTCTCTGAATTTGCATTAACATGCATAAGGTTCTTTGCATTGCAGTTCTGTGTACAGTAACCTCCACTGAAAACTTTATGGTATTTATCTTTAATTAATTACTACTATGCTTAGCAGCAGTCTCACTTAGTATATAAGATGTATTTGCCTGTGGTGAAATAATTATATCATTGTAGTAGGGAAAAAAAAAATAAAGTAATTTTCACTGGGGCAATGGATGCCCATCAATGTCCTTTCCGAATATGCAGGAAAAAAAAAAAAAAGAGAAAGGCCCTTTTATTTCAATTCCTTACTGCTCTTGTGTTTCTGGGCATTACTTGTCCCAAGAACAAGTACAAGCCAATGTATTTTGTGGTTTTAGGGTTTGATGAGAACCTGGACGTCCAAGGAGAGCTGATTCTTCAGGATTCCTTCCAAGTGTGGGATCCCAAGTCTCTCATTCGGAAAGGCCGTGAGAGGCATTTGTTTCTCTTTGAAATCTCTTTGGTGTTTAGCAAAGAGATCAAAGATTCTTCAGGACACACAAAATATGTTTACAAGAACAAGTTACTGGTAGGTGTGGCTGCAAAGAAAATATTCAGGATGTGGTGTTTCTTGTAGGTAGAGGTGGCGTTTGGGGGATGACTCACATGTCCCCATGCTGGGCTGGGGATCCTCATGCCACCTTGAAGGGCTGGTTCTGGGCCCTGTGGGGCTTACATGGATGCCAAGCTCACAAGTGAGTTTGGAGGGGTTTAGGATGGTGAGATGTGAAGGGTGGGTGGGAAATGCAAGGAGGATCACTCAAGCCTGGATTCATTTCCCTCCCATCCCATACTGGTTTTCTGTTTCTTTAATCTGTGTGTAGCAATTCAGAGACAAGATCTTACTCCCTTGTCCATCCCTGCCTCCCCATTTTTCCCTGCAAATATAAAGTTATCTGGACTCATAATGCTTCGTATATATGAAATATCATCTCTCCTCCACACTAGACCTCAGAACTGGGAGTGACTGAACATGTTGAAGGAGATCCCTGTAAATTTGCTTTGTGGTCTGGACGAACACCTTCCTCAGACAATAAAACAGTGCTGAAAGTAAGTCTTTCTGCTTGTTTTCTTTGCCTTTAGAGCGGCTAGTTTGTGCCTTGGGAGCACTAAATGAAAGGTCAGTTTCTTGCCTCCTCATATTCACATGACTTCCATGTCTGTCAGTGGGGTCATGCCTCCATCAGGAGCAATTCAGCTCTAAGGCCTCAGTAGGAGTCAAGACAATGCAGTGTGCAGCCTTGCTGAAATTGCACCTCTTGCAACCTGGGTTGAGCAGCTGCACACTGACACAGGGCTCATGTCTCAGGGTGTGTGGCTGGAAGGTGTAATTCTCGTAGTCCTTTGCCACTGGCCTTATTGACAATGAACCTATTCCTCAAACCTCCAGAGCTGACAGCCATTTCTGTCAAGTGAGTTTCTAATGAAGAATTCATGTTATAAATATTTCTGTCTGAGGAAAACCCAGTTGTGGACTGATAACCTATTTCCCCTCTACAGAGTGTGCCATATTGCTACCGTTAAATATATATATCCAGACCTTAACTGCTTTGTTGTTGCTTGTGAAGTATATCTGGTAAAAATACCCTCAGTTCTCCTGGGGTTACCAGGTACTCCAGCAGCTAAAACAATACAGCAGAGGAGAAACAGTTAATCATGCATTTTCATCAGCCAGCCACAGTTCTTCTATATAGGAGGTGACATGCTGGGAATATGATAAACTGTCTGTCTTTCTGCCTTGTGGAACTTTAGGCATCCAGTATTGAAACAAAACAGGAATGGATCAAAAATATCCGGGAAGTCATTCAAGAAAGGATTATCCATCTGAAAGGAGCTCTGAAAGAGCCAATTCATCTCCCCAAGACACCAGCAAAGCAACGAAACAACAGTAGAAGGTAACCTCAGTCATTCCGTACAATGTGAAATCACTAGCATTTTCTTGACCAGCAGCAATGTAGTGTCTGTGGGCTTTTTACGGGATTCACTTACTTTTTCATAATATAGTCAAAAGCAGTTTTCATCAGCTTTGCTTTTTTGTATGTTGTCTTGGAAAAAGTAGCTAGAAAGCTTTTCTGTGATATACGTACAAAGGTCTTTTATTTTAGTACTCCAAAGCATTAGAGAGAAATGAACAGCAAGAATTCTTCAGACTCCAAGGTTGTGTTTCTTTCCCAAAGTAGAATTTATTTCTTCACATTTGAGTATTAGCAGATTTATTTTTTTTCCCCGATTGACATTTGGAATTGTTTGACAATGAAAATCTCAGCTGCTGCTGACAATATAGTGGAGAACGACAAGTGGATAATACATGTGTCATCACCAAACACAAACTCATTTCAGTGTGTGAAGTAATACTCTTTTTTTTTTTTTCTCAACTTCTTTAAATCCTTGATTAAATAGAAATTATATAAAATGAATTGTCCATTTGCTCTCATGTTGGCATTCCAAAAGCCATCTGTAATTTGAGCATCTCCATTTCCTCATCCAGTTTTACCACTCTCTTACTTCAGGCTGTGTTATAGAGGCATCAAAAGCATAAGTAATGAAGCTCACCCAGGAGACCTGTAGCAAGGCAGAGATCCAGGCACCATTTCCTCCTGGGGATATGTACCATACAAGAGTTTTCTAGTACAGAATGGAGATTTTTATTTCTCCTTAAATATATATATTGTATTATTTAAATGTTTATTTGGAAAGACCAGTAAGGTCTTAGGACAACTATATCTATGCAGCAAAAGGGAGTAAAATACCCTCTGTTAGGAGACTCATACAGGTAGACCTGTAGAGCTCTGTACTCTTTATTTATGTTTGTTTGGATATAATTTTTATGGCATAGTATTAAATTCCTGAAGATGTGGTTTGTGTGGGACAAGAGAAGTACCCCTTCCCTCCATATCACATATAGCCTGGGCTGAATGGTTTTGGTTAAGGGAGAATTCAAGGAAAATTTCTTCCTGATACCCTCATTACAGAGTTATTTCTGAACACCACAGTCTTCTAGGCTGTAAATGTGCAGGTGATGGCCATCCTGTTTCCAGCAACAAAAGTTGTGATTATGTGCTAATCCCAACCCCGTGGCTGAGGATGACATCATTTTAAATTGCAAGTTACATAGTAACATGGGCTATATCAGTGAGGTAATTTTAGCACAGAGCCAACTCCGGCACGCTGACTCAGCACTTCTCAAATCCACCTAAAAAGCTGTGCATATTCCAAGATGGTGTGTTAAGTGAGAATTGTTGTTTACCTATTATGTCTTTTACAGAGATGGAGTAGATGATGCAGACAGCCAAGGAGATGGCAGCAGTCAACCTGACACCATTTCCATTGCATCCAGGACATCACAAAACACGGTGGACAGTGATAAGGTAGGACTGAGATGTGAAAATACACTGCAGCCAATTACCCCCAGAAAAATGTGAGGAGCAGAACAGAAGGCAAAATAAAGCAGCCTGCCTTCTACTGAGTGAGTTGAAACTTGTATTACCCTATGCTAAGCTGTTAAAAACCAGTCTGTTTCTAGGTGCAAATCAGTACTATTGTTTTACATGTTAACATCTCTGTTGCTGCAGCTTCTTTGTGGTTAATACACAGAAGCTGAACTGGCTCTGAAGAAACACAGCCCAGAGCAACCTTTTTTTCCCTAGTACAACTTGCCCTGTGGGAGCCAGCTTCTGATATAGCAAACAGCTGGCTGTGTTCAGCATTTGCCCCCTGAGTTAAAATCAGTAGTTTGTTGGAGGGAATGCAGGTGCCTACACACCAATTAATATAGCAAAATCGGGATCCTGGCTGGTATCTTGAGAGCCTGGGAGACCTACCCTTTCCAGAGACTGTAATTCTGGACCCCTCTCCTCATGGGCATATGGTGGAGCATATGGATGTCCCCAAGACACACTAGATTCTATTGGAATGCTGCACTGTCTGCACGTACGTACTTGTCGTTTTATTTATCAGATGATCTGAGTCCAGATTTGTAGCTCCATTAGGATGCCTGACTTGAATTTGTCACCCTGATACCTCCAGCTGTGGTCTTCAGCTGATTTAGTAGTTGGTGGTAGGAGTAAATGGGCTGATAGTAATAATTTACCTTAGCTATACTGATGGGATTTGTCATAACCACCGAGAGAATGTTCATATTCTCCTCATGGGATGTACTGAAATCATGTGTAACTTGCAGAAGGATGAACTCTGCAGCACCATCATGGATTTATCTGTTTGTCAGAGCTTTAATAATGCTGCCGCTTACAGAAGGTAGAAGGGTGTCCTCACAAAATCAAAGTTCAAGTTTATGGTTGTAAAGTTCACAAGTAAGGTTCACTGCAAACGTTATTTTGAAAGCTGGACTCAGAAATAGGAGTTAATTGCAAACAAATTACTTCTGTAAGACTGCTTGTGTTTATCTTACAGACGCGCTCCCATGCGTTTCCTTTTTTCGTCAATAATGTGCATTAGAAAGATATTAATCCTCACAATCCAAAGGCCACTGTAATGTATGCAAATACTTCGTCCGATGTCGAAGAACTGTTTTCTTATGTCTTCAGTCTACATGGACTTGCCCTGCTTTTCCATGTTTTTCACATTTATCATTCCTGAGAAGGCCCTGTTATAGTAGCATACTTCAAATCATGCTCAATTTTAAGCATTTGCATAAGCTTTGCTTGTTTGCCCCAAGCCTATTGACTCAGTTGCATGAGTTATGGTCAGCAGGCAAGGTCTAGGTAAGATGCTCCACATTGCATGCTGTAGCTGCATACAAGGTCTGTAGTGACAACAACATTGGAAAACTGTCAGGCTGTACCCTGTGAAAGAGACCCCATCATGGCAACGTTGGTTTAAGGATGCAAGACTGGGAAGCTTTTTGGAATTTCTATCCAAAAACTTGTTTGAACTGAATGGTTAATGTGTTTGAGATCAGTCGAGCACCTGATCATACAGGGAAAAAATTGTTACTGGAGGAAAGCTTAAATCAATTCTAGGGTTATGTCATGTTTTTTTACTTTTCTAACATAAGGAGGTTCACCTGTTGACTAAAGTCTGTGTACTCATGTGTCCTTATATACATTTAATGAATAGAAATAAATTCCAGTGTACAGCTAAAGCTGAAATATACTTGTATGTGCTTTGTTGAATCTGAACGACTGTATCACCCTTAGATAGAGAGGCAGTTCCTGCTGAACAGTTTCCTTATTGTCACTGATGCTAATGCCAGAATACTGTGGAGAATTTAGCCAACAGAGTGCTGCATTACTGTGCCTTTGCTCCAAAGAAAATTAACTCCCTGCATAGCCTTATAGTTGTCTCTCAGTTTTTCTGCACAATATTACCCAAATTAGTGACAGATGGAGCTGAATTACCTTACTTCCCATTGAAGTGGCATGGAGACACACTGGCATTCAGTCTCAGTTCAAGCATCAGTTGTTACGCTGCTTGCACGGAGCCCTTAGCACGTGTTAGCACCTGCTGTGAGGAGACTGTCAGCAGATCCCAAAGCTGTGCAGTGACACAAGACTCCAAGTGGTGACAATTTACCACATGGGAACAATTTGCTGTCATTCCATTTTACTCTCTGGCTTTAAAATGGTAATTTTTTCCTCTCATGTGTAGTTGAGCTTATCTTCTGGGATGGTCTGAGTGAACCTCGTTGAATTTGGAAAATTTATCTTCTCACATAGACTGGTACTGAGTTAGTGGTACTGGAAGACTGTACCTTATCAGTTGGTAGTGCTTGGTAAACACTGTAACATACATGCTATAATTAACTCATGTGTTACTGGTAACACCACCAATAGGTAATGTGTTCAACAGATAGCTGTTTCTCTTCCTGTTTGACTCCAGCATGGTCATCAGAGTTATTCCCAGGAGTTCAGATTCATGCTCTGAGTTTTTTCCACAGCTGTATCCTCTGTGGGTGACCTCTCTGTTGTGCTCCAGTAAGACTGACATACAGAAAAGCCAGGAGAAAAAGCTCCTGTCTTTAAAAGCTGTGGCTGGTCACAACAGCCTCATTTACAAACACACGCAAAGAGCTTTGCAGTGCCAGGGCAGCAGATTAATCCTGCACTGGGACCATCTATGTATTAGCTCAGTGCCAGAAACAATTCTCAAGTAACATTTAAGAGTTGATACGAGTATCTGAAGGCCAAAGAATTCGCAGATTTAGCTGACACACTTTGTCCTTTCCCTAAATCTTGCTATTATGCATGAGGATTACCTAACACATTAGTCGAGTGTTCAGACAAGAATGTCAAACAACATGTTAAGCAAAGAAAACCACAAGCTCTCCAAGATTCCCAATTTCAAGTAGCACTTCATCTTAATAACACTCCTTGTTCCTCAAGTCTTATGTATTTCTTTCAACCTATTTGTGAGCCAGCTCCTTCTGGGTAGCAAGTAGCGATTTCTGTCTCCTCTCTCATCATAGCACAGCCCTAGAGCAAAATTTTACCCATTTCCAACTCCTAAAAAAGGCAGAAGGTTTTTTGTTGTTAAGTGGGAAACAGATAACATTAATGTAAATTCAGCAAGGATTTTACTTTCTCTCAAGACAGCTGAACCTAGACGTAATACTTATCAGGGGGATCATTTGGTGCAGAGGATAGAGCACTTGACTGGGACCCAGAAGAGCTGAGTCCTAGTTTTGCTCTGGCACTCACATGTTGGATGCCATCACAAATTACATCTGATGACATTTTGCACTTTTCTCTTTTTTTTTTTTCTTTCTTTTTTTTCTTTCTTTCTTTGCCTTTTTTGCATTAGAAACTGGGAGGGGAGACAGGAATTCTTGCTAATATTACATTTGTACATTAATTATAGCATTGTCCTGTGTTGGGACAACACAGTATACATATCCAAATTCAGAGCCATTTTTGTACATCAAAGGAACTTCACAGAAATCTTTATGCTGGCAGACTTCGCTTTGATAATATTCTTAATTATATGCTGGACTCAGAAGTGTCACTAAGTCTTTAAATATTCAGGCTTTTCTGACTGCAGACAATGTTCGGGTGATTATATGAGGCTTTTCAGATTAAAAGAAAAATAAATGTCCATGTCTGTTAAAAAAACCCAAACAACAAATACCCCAGATTACTCCTGTCTTTTAAATTAAATACCTGTTTAAGTAGCTTCTTAAATATGGATCTTAGTCCTTAATATCTGTAATTTTCTTGGATTTTTCTCTCTCAAAAATACATAAACCAATTATCCCTGGGCTCAAACATTGAATTTTCATTAAATACTATATAGTAGAAACACAGACTTCAAGTAAGGTCTGCAGGCCTGCACCTTTGTAAAAGGAAAGAAAGAGAGAACATAAAATACTTACTTTCCGTTTGCAATCTATGACTTTTTCTATATGCAATCTACAATCTAAAATATTTCATACACAGAAAAGGGTTGTCATTTAGTGTTATGTAAGTATTATGCAGAGAGGAAAAAGTGGGTTCATGAACTGGACTCAGTGCTAAAGAATCAATAGATAATGAATATTGTTACAGTAAGTGTCATTCCCATTGGCAGCCAAGTCAGGTCCACGGTAACCTACTAGGCAAAATTTCTTCGTCCTTCTCCAACAGGCAAACTAGATGCCTTTTGTTCTATACAGGAATCTCTCTTCAGCATGTTATCTGAAAGCCTATCCTTAGGGAGAAATCCTTGCCCTATTCAGTTCACGGCAGACAGGATTTCAGTCTTTATATTTGGATTCAAAGCAGTGAGGAATTGCATAAAGAAAATGCTGTCATGCAGGGCTTTCTCATTTGTTAAGTCTATTGATCTATTGGCTTATAAACCAGCTGTTTCTGGAGATACTGGCCCATCTTCTAATGGCTTTTTATTGTTGGCTTTTACAGAATGCTGAGGAGAGCAGTTCTCAGTTCCTCTTGTTGTTTTTGGATGTGGAAAAAAGCTCTGAAATGTGAACTGAAAAGTTTTTACTCTCTAAAAATAAATATACACAATATACTTTTATCTTTTCCATTAGATACTGAACTCAGCTCATCTTTCAGCAGTCATAAGACTGAGATCTTGACCTCTTCCACATTGGTGGTATTATATAAAATCTGGGAATAATAATTTTTCTAATTGAAGGTAATTGGTATAAGAAGGGAGATTTTAGAAGTAAAGCTTGTTGGAACAAGTCACCTAAGGGCAGATTCTCTTTTCTTGAAAGGCTTCAATCAAGGTAAAATAGCTTTCTTTTTTTTTCTTACTGATGCAGAAAGTTAAGATCTGATGCAGGAAGTGGTGCTTCAGATTCTTTGTTAGGAACATGCTAGCACTGGGACCATGATCCTTGCTACTACCAGCATTGCACATCAGCTCTGCCTGGATCATAAAGCTAATTCCACCATAGATTTATCTGGTTTCCAAATTGATAACTTTCTTCTCTTCTGTGCTCTGAGGCTAGCCTGAAATTGGCAGCAAACCTAAGGCTCCTCTCAAAGACAGAATGACTTGGAAAAGCTCAGTTAAAGAAATGAAAGCATTTGCTACAAATTAATGAAATAAAAATATTTTGATCAAAATCCCCTTAAAATCTTGAAATAAGAACATCAACATAAGGAAAAAACTTTATTAAAAATTGATGTCAATATGAAACATGACTTTGTCAAATACAGAATAAGCAGACCTGGGATAAAAATGAGAGATATCTCCATTTTCAGAGAGGGAATTAAAGGCACAGAGAACTTAAAAATGATACTATAAGGCAAATATATACATTAATTCTGCTAACAGCACTCTCACTATGACTGAGATGCCAATTTAATTTCTACCTAGTTTTTCAGCAAGTGATGTGATACACCAAGCAGAACTAAAACTGTATGGCAGATCTCTGTCTCTCTTTAATGCTATGAAAGTATTCTTTAGATTTCAGTTATATACTTTACTTTTCTGAAGCATTTTTTCCCTTTGAATTCCTTGTACTAGGATTTTTTAAATAATTTCTAGGCTCTTACAAAATACTTACACAGCTACTGATCCAAGACTTCTATCCCTCTGGCATTGTTATGGCACAATATGTGCATACCACGAGCTGAGTTTTGGCCTTTCCTATCTCTGCCAGTGAGTCTTGTATTGAGTTGCGTGCAACAGACATGTTTCTACTGCAAGATGAGAGGAATTTCAAGGGAAAATTGCTGTTGCAGTGCTTGTGTATGGCCAAAACATGTATTGCTATGGACAGGAGCCTGTGCAATGCTTGAGCAGTGGGACTGAACACGCGTCAGTGGGAAGTTACTCTGCCAGTGGGTAGTGGCTGCTGTAGACCCTAGCTGATGAGAAGGAAGTTGGAAGGTATGATGTAAACTCTGACTGTGGCAGAGCTAAGGGAGACTGTGATTATGGGAGTATGGAGGAGGTGGTAAAGCAAGTAATCACTGAAATACAGAATCTGGAGTATTTCTTTAGAAATCTTACTGTTTTCTGGAGCCCTGTGAAAGGTGATGCACGTAGAGATGGCTGCCAGATGAGACTGGTTGTTGACTTGAAGAGATTTCTTCCTACAACATACATATTTTACTCTCCTTAGATTAGATTAGGTTTAATAACTATGAGTTTCTAAAGGGCAAAGGAAGGGATTGATTTGGTCTCATGTACATAAGTGTTGTGATTAATCTGCACTGATCCTGTCCAGGCAAGTGATGTGACTGAACTCAGTGGTGTACTGTCTGGAGTGCTGCTCCTTTATAACAACGGATAAATTGTGAATTTTTGTGATAGAAAATGATAGCTGACTGTTAAGTGAATTTTTCCAATAAAGACATGATAAAGGAAAAAGGAGTGAATTATGATCCCAGAGGATATATTTCTATTGCTTGGATGCTGCCTAGCACAGTGGTCACACTGAGTTCTTACTGCCCTCACCTGTGGAAAAGGGTGAATGTGATAGCTAGCAAAGAAAAACCTGAGATAAAACATTTTGGCACTTTAATTAGCCTTCTTGAGTGCTCAATAGCAATAGGTTGTTAACTCTTGTCAAGATACTGTCAGGTGAGGTAGCGAAATGTTTACCTTATCAAGGAAACAAATTCTTCAGCCAGGAGCTGACATCTCTCTCTCTAATAGTAGTTTCTTAACATTTCCTTAGGCTTTGGGACACTGCCTCTCAATTCTTGCTCTGAATCTTGGCTAAGACCCCTTTAGATTCAGCTCTTCCCTGGGAGATATATACAAATATATGTATCTTTTTTTTTACTGTGAACGGTTCCCTGAAACTGAGGTCATTGAAGTGACACTTGGAGCTGATAAAATAAAACTGTTTTATCTCTGCTGGCAATGCCTTCTTTGATGTGAGCTTGCCTTTCTAATCATTCATGCTTAGTACTATTACTGTGACACTATTTTTTTTTCTCTTTTTCCTAAGTATAAGCAAGGATTGCTTCCTGCATTTCTTATGAGAAATCTTATGAAGAATGCACTACCAGCATCATGAAATGTTCCAGCTTTTGAATTGCAAGGCTGTACTTACCTGTCTCCATAAAAGATTTTTCAGTCTTTTGGGAAAAACAAAACAAAACAAACCTGAGTCTCTTGCAGTGAAATGTAACACACTCAGACAAGGATTAAATTACATCTTTAGATTTCCAAGTGAGGGCATCCCAGGACTGAAGTGCTACATGCTCCTTATTTGACTCAAGATGCAAAGTTGCATGGGCACTAGCAGAAAATTTCAAATCCCTCATGTGATACAAAGAGTTAAAACTGTCTCTTGCTCAGAGAGCCAGTGCTAGGCTTAGGTATAGCTTAATATATGTTTTAGGAACTTGGATGATGGGTCTCCATTGCCTTTTTTTGTCTATATGCTGGTCACTATGACTTGTAGCATTACAGGAATTTACTCACCTACAAGCAGAGTCAGTTGACAGCTCTTTTTTTTTTTGGATTTCTAATGCATGTAGTACAGGATTTCCAGCTTTTCAGCACAGGTATTAATACCGGCAGTGCCTACAACACAAATCTCCCAGAACAATTCTGGGGCCTTTGGCCTTTTTTCCCTCTGAGATCTCTGAAAAAAATGGACTTTAATCTTCTCTGGATTGAAATCAAATTTCAAAACAAGGGAAAAAGTAGTTCTTGCCAGCCTTAGTTTTCAGCCAAGTTTAATCCTGGCTTGAATTATGTGTTACCTTGTCTTTTCCAGCACCCATTTCTAAATGTTAACAAGTAGATGATCAAGAGGTTTTCCCCTGAGAAGTGTTCTGTCAAGGGTGCAAGTGCTACTGAGAGCAGGGACATTTGCTCTCTGTTGTTGCTAGCATGTATTGCAGTTGTGGGTGGAGGTAGCACTAGAGACAGACTGTCTTATTTCAAAGAACTTTCTCAGAAAAGGTATATGTGTTCATTTTCAAAATAAAGTAAAACATGAGCAGCTGCTTTTAAAACATGACAGCTGTTGGAAGCCCTTACAAACTTCATAGTAAATGCTCATTGAACTTTCTCTAAAGTCCTAACCATGTAGTGGAGCCTTATCCATTCCTTATTGTACTGACTGGACAATTCCCACTGCAGCTACCTAAAAGATGATAACGGTGGATGAATTTCACCAAAGGCTCCCTTTTTTATCCAATAATTGGATTATAACAAGAAATTTCCCAGAGATTTGAGTGTTTCACACAATCCCTGCTTTATCAGTGTGAAAATAGTGCAAAACAAAAACAAAGAAGGCAGCACAAGCTTTGCAAGGGGTTCTTTCTTTATCACATTCAAGGACATTTAAAGTAATATGAGTAGTGTCAGATTTTTAATTATATGATAACAACAAAAAAAGTTTTAATCCCAATGTAATAATTTTTAATGTGCCTAATGCACTCTGAAAGAAAAAAAACCACAAAACTGCCTATGGAGAGTTTGCTGGCTGTGGAGCAGCCTGTGGTTTCATTTCATGGACAAAATTGAACGAATATCTGGAAACGTGCAACATCTGTAGTGTCCATGGAAATAGAAATCATACTGTTCATTGGGTAATATTTCCAGGAAATAGCTCCGTATAAAGCACACATGAAATTTGCTATGCATCTTAAATATCTCAGCTAGGATTTCTGAAAGTGCTGTTGAACTTAAGTGGGACCTCTGCACTCAAACCACTTGGATTCAATTCTGTCCCCAGAGGAAAGCCATTCATTCCACTGGTGGTCTGTGAGGGGTAACTGGTCAGCACTCACAGATTTATTTCCAGACCAGTGCAGAAGCAGCAGATACTTTCTTAACACCTCTCCCAGGGTTTTATTTGAAGCTATAAATAACTGCAGATATGAATCCAGATTCAGTTGGATGATCAGATGCTGAGAAGAGATCTACCTGAAAGTCCATGAAAGTGCAGTCATAAGGAAAGAGATTCTTCAGAGATTTCTTTTCAGCATTTTCCTGTATGCATAACTGGCAGCTACAGCCAGGGCAAATGAAGTATCTTCCATTTCTTTTATAAAGTGTGTTCTTTCGTAAATTTTAATTTCTGCTGCTATCCATTTCATAAAGAACATTTGTTATTGATTTTCATAGTTGGTTTGGGTTTTTTTCATTTAGGAAATAAGGGTCAGCATTCAGTATGCTTTCAGCCTTATTCTTAGATCATTTCAAGCTAATACATCTTTTGGTGGAAAATAAGTAAATCAGTAACACTGGAAAATATAAGTCAAGGCCCTTTATGATAAAACAAGTGTATGGAATTCCTTCAGGCTGAAGCTCTCCTGAGAAAATTGTAGCTATGAATATCAAGGGTTAGCACATTCATGTGGAGGGTATTTAAGTGTAATTTCTGTGGCAGCCCACTTGATATCTCCTTTCTATTCCTGCAGGCAGTATGAAAATCAGAATCTACGCTAATGTGCTGATGAACACATTCCCCTTACAGGTGCAGGGCATACAGCTAAAGGTTGTCTTAGATGTCATAACAAGTATCCTACATTCAATGTAAATATGGTATGTCTCATCAAAAGATATTTCTGAAGAACATGTGGTCCTGCTTAGAAGGGGTGGCTGTAATTTTAGTGTGAAGGAATAAGGTGCAGAATGCTGCCCTTGTAAAGATAGTTGAAACTCAGCTGTGGACTACACTATGGCGTTAAATGACTGGAAATACTCATGCTACGTATCAATAAATATTTTAACAAACAAATAAAAAGCAAAAAAAAAGAAAAAAGAGATGTTTTGATGACTGCTAAGAAAGAGGATGTTTAAACTATGACGGTGTTTAAGTGAATCAGTTTGATGCAATCAAACCAGAGTAAGAGGAAAGTGCAGTAAAATCCCTATCTTTCTTTCAAAGACATCACCAACCTGAGTGATTTTAAAATAGAAGAATTAAATTATTGATTTGCACAGAAGATTTAAAGGATATTCTGGTTTTCAGCTCTAAAGAGAGACCATCTGTTGTTTGACTTCTATAAATGTGCTATGATTTTGAAAGAATCAGATGTTAAAGATTTGTTGCCATTTATGTTACATTAGAAACTGAGTTTGACTTCAAATGGCAGAGGAGATTCTAGATCTGATTTGATCTTTGACTAGATTAAAAATGGGTAAAATTTGTTCATGTTAGTCAAAAATAGTATTTTTCTCCATCAAGATTCCATCTGTAATGGTTACACAAAAATACATATATTAAGAGATCAAGTGGCTGAGGTTTTTTTTCCTCAATATATGAGAGCACAAGCTGAACTGTAAATCATTAAAGGCCATTTTCTCATTCCTTTCAAAATTAGCATTCAGTGTCCTGTAAATTAGCTGTAATTTCTTCCCCTTCTCCTCATGAACAATTCCTTTCCACTTTTGCTCTTGAACTTCTTGCACAGCATAAAATGACAATGCTGGGCTATGACACTGATGAGGTGATGCCTTGGGCTTCCCTCAGACTCTTACTTGCTTTGTCACATCTGATGAGAGTACACCAACACTTGCCAAGACCTATGGTCTGAAAGGTGGGAGCACCACTTTGTAAACAAGCCTGCTCAATAAACACTCCTGTTTTTGCAAATTTGCCTGTTGATAGAAGGGACAAAAGGGTTAATCTAAAGTAGATAGATTACATAGTCCTCCCAAAATGACAACATAAGTAGAATGGGAAGTGTCCATCAGAATTCTGAGATTGTATCAGTAGCCATTCTTGGGACAGACACTAGATCATCTAAAGTTCTAGGCTTAGAAAGAAAGGAGCAAGCAGGAGTTTTGGTTTTTTTATTTCAAGTTCTACCTTCTGTGTTGTTCCTTCCAAGAAGCTGTTCCTCATCTAAACCTGATCATTCTCCTCCTGTTCTTCAAAGAACTTGAGTTCATATTTATTTATCCTGTGCTGTTGTTTTGAGTTGTTTCTGAGGATTCATTCTGATGATTACAGCATGTTTGTTTGATTTGGCTGTACAATATTAAGTATATCCCTCTGGAGGAACAATATGTTTTCTTGTTGGCATAGATTTTTTTTTTTTTCCTTTTAGAATTCATCATTTTTGTGTAGTTAATGGTCATTACATGTTAAGTGCCAGGTTTGTCCAAGAAACTTAGAAAGCCTTGGAACGGCATGGTTCCAGCTATACAGGGCATACAGGGATAACTCAGAATAGCTGTCTAGAAAGGAAGAAAAGTTAAAGCAAGATCAGAAATTAGCATTAAAAACAAGCCTTTTACCAACACTGTTAAGTTCATTGATCAAGGACATTAGAGGACATTGCAGATCATCCAAGTTCAAAGATAATATTGGCAAGAGGTTTGATATTTGAAACAAAACTGTGAGGAGGGAGACAAAGGGAAACAGTTGCAAATTCCCTTTTTCTCCATATAGGGGGTCAGGATATGAAAAAATAGATCACAAACAACGTTTATAAGAACATCATTAATTCAGGAGTTGGGGGTTGTACTGGTGTGCAATAGTTCTTGGGCAGGTGTTCAGAATTTCTGCTGAAGGGTCCTTTCATCAAGTGTATATGTATGTTTGCCTGCAGCAGCCACTGCCTTTTTGGATATAGAATCATAGAATCATAGAATTGTCAGGGTTGGAAGGGGCCTTAAAGATCATCTAGTTCCAACCCCCTAGTGTGTGCTGGTGACCTTGTCCAGATTTGGCTGACTATGGATCTGCTGAATTTATCAGTTTCTAGGGAATCAGCAAGACTCCTTGTCTCCAGAGCTGATTAGTTATTGGGAAAATTTCACAGCCAACTGTATCAGCTCATACAGTTCTTCTCTTTAGCTTGCTGTCTGCTGGTGACCATTTCTCCATCCAAACCTGTATATAAAAGCTATGTATTCACATATGCATTCACATATTCTCATGTGGAAGAAGCCTTTATGGCATAGCCTCATAAAAGGTGCAGTGCCTGGTTATAGGCAAAAAGGAACAAACAGACAGTGAGATAATTAATTTTAACTCTTTGAGCAAGGCCATGTCTACCTCAGTCTTTGTGTGTTGACTGGTCAAGTACAGCTGTGAGCATGGAGGACCACAAAGCATCACAAGGACATAAATACTGGACTGGGATGCAATAGAAGGAGGCAATGGAACACAAAGGGGAAGCCACGGAGAAGCAGAGAGCTGGGCAGGCAGCTGAGGGAGGTGAGAGCTTTTGTGAGAAATGGAAATATTGGATGTGAAGGGGCCAAAGGAAGAGATCACACCACATAATGTATCATTTTCTTTTTTCTTTCCCCTTAGATCCCAGTAAGGGTTTATTTTTTCTTACCCCTAGATCAAGTAGGGAAGAATAGGCTTTGAGTTCGGGGGAGGATTATTTTGGTTACTTCTGCTAGTCCACAAACTCATGATCTTTTCAGTTATCTGAGGCAGTATTTATTCTGGAGCCAAGTATTTTTCTGCAGGGTGCCCCAGGAGGCACTTCCCTGCCTCGGAGTCAGCATTCTCCACAGTTGTAAACTGCATGCATGCATTGCTCCTGGCACCCTACAGCTGAGAGACACATCCAGAGCTTACCCCAAACCTTGGTTTCCAGAATTACAGTGCTGCTGCTGTCCAGACCAACTTTATTTTTCTATTTGGATCTTGCATTAATTTAAAACCCACCAACAGTCAAAATCAAACTTACCCTCCTCAAATGTGTGTGGGCGAGAAACAGAGGGGTGTGAAACGTATGGCACAACTCCACAACCCATTTTCTCCCTGGGTTCATTTCTCCTGACACTGCAGCATCACTTTCTGGCCATACTTGCAAATAAACAATTACTGAAAGAACATGGCTGGACCACACATGCGTATTTTCCGCTCTCATGGAGAAAAGCTGAGTGCTGGCTGGTGGTTATTTATTTTCACAAGAGGCAGTTGGGTTTGTTGTTGTGTCTTTAGGACAGCATCTCTCGAGGTGCTGAGCCTTCTCAGCTTGCAGAGGCTGCAGGAAGAATTGACGGTGGGAACCAGCTGTGCCCCACAGGTCTCGGGTCTCAGTTGGCGCTGTTACTTCTAAAAGTTTTCCAGTGTTGATATTTACTGTGTGATCTTGAGGAGTCAATAGAAAAGGACAGCAGGGGATCTACCCAAGGGAAAGAACACTTCCCTTAAGAAAGCCATATGATGGTTAAACCATCAGTTAGAAGTGTGACGTTTGTAGAGGGAGAAGAATGTCACTAGAAGCACACACAGAGAAACTTCAGCTTTCCGTCTTGCTACATACAGTGCATTGAGAGCTGATTTTCGTATGAATTTACCTACCTGAGAAAGGTAAAGGGCCATGTTCTCTATCTGTTGCTACATTAAAAAAAAATGGAAAAGTGTCATTCAGCTGGCTGCTCTTTGCCTTCACAGCTAGGCACTGCACATCACAGAGGACCTTCCACTGTACAGGCTTCCAGTGTGTGCTGGGGCAGCTGGGGCTGATAGAACCCTTTCCCTCCTACTCGCATACCTCCTCAGCAGCAGACTGATTCAAAGGTCAGTTTCCAACCCCCTTGCTTTCTATCACTCCTCAGCGAAGTGGGAGGCTAGGTGCGGCTGGGCAAGGATTCAGAGATAAACTCCATAACAACACAGTGTTATTAAGCAGATATTCTTTATTGCAGCTCTGGACGCACAGGGGCTCACTCCTCCAAATGTGCATACCGATGCAAGACAGGTACCTAGTTTATATGCAGGCTGAACATACATATTCATTGTATTTCCTAGAAAGGGCAGTCTATGCGAATGGATTCCTGGAACTCATTTATGTAGTCTGAGTATGCGGAATAAAATTAAGGTTAGGGTCTTCCCTCCCTCCGCTGGTCTTTCGTGACCTCTGGCCATCATTTACTTCATCTTCTCTTCTTCATCACTGTGTTCTTTTGGTGACTAAAGCCTAAAATTCTTACTCTTACTGCAAAACCAGTTCTTGTCTGTTCAGCATGCTCGGGTGCTTCGAGATGTCCTGTTTTCCTGTTCCCAGAGATAACCACTATCTACAAGGCTATAAAATTCACAGTATGCCCATACTATATGACTACCCATTCATTGCTGTTGCTTGTTTAAAGATTAGTAAAACTCCACCAGACAGCCTGTCTCCTGCCTTCAAGACCCAGCTTGTGGACACCTTCCCCAGCTTATTGTTGGCTTAAACAGCTGCTGACTGCAGGGTACAGGTTAGGGACTGAGGGCTGTAGTTCTTGAATCACCTTCTGACTTCTGTTGCAATGGCTGAGCAGACTATGGCTGCATCCCCCGTCCCTCTGAAGCTGAAATATAACAGAGATGTGAACCAGGCCTTCAAGGGTTGTTTTAGTGGATTGTCTTTTGAAATCTCAGACATTTCATATTCTTTCAGAGGTCCTGATCTCAGTGCTACATGCAGTTATTCAGCAGAAACTCTCTTCCAACTCTGAAGTTCTGCTGCCCGCCCCAGCAACTGAACCTTTGGTACCTTTTGCCTTTTTGAAACCTCTTTCTAGGAGAGAAATTTGAGGACTGAGAAAAGACCTCAAAAAATCAACCCTTTCTCAAGCTCATCGAGCTGCTCCTCTATGACCTTCTCATTGTGTGATGCCTATGTATTATTTATGAGCACTTAGCTGCTTGTTTCCACAAAAAAAGATAACATTGTTGAGGCTGAAATGCAATTAGTTATGTGATGCTGCAAAGAGGGAGGAAGGGGATCAGGGCTGTTGCACTGGGTTAGGCAGCTAACTAGGGTCAGAGATGCAAGGCATAAAAGATAAGCCATTTGTAGAAATGCAAAGAAAACAGGATTAAATACAAGTCTGTTTTGTTTCACCAGGTCAAGGAAACCACCCCACTGGGCACCAGGTGAATATCTGGCTCAGAGTAGTTCTACACCACATCCAGCCCTTCAGGAATGCATTGGCTGCTCAGGGTTTTGTTTCAGTAGTAGCAGGATTTGCCTCCAGCCTTTGAACAAAACACTTTCCCTGTGAGGGGGTAGACAAATGAATAAAAATAGTTCAGGAAGAGCTGGGATAAAATGGATGCCTTCTAAACAAATATACAACTTATTTTCCATCTGGTGGTTCCCAGTCCTTGGTTGCTGTGAAAGAAAAAGAGAAGCACTGCTGCATTTCAGGAGAACCAGGATGTGCCTCCCAGGGTGCAGATCTGAAAGGTGGTCACTCACATCCATGAACCTGGTGTTAATTTGTTATAAGTAATATAGTAACTGCTAAAATTGATCCTAATGAATGAAGACTTTCCTTTGTGTTTCTTAATGTTATATCTGATAAATTCTGCAAAGAATTCTGGGCATCCTATTCCTATGTAAAGCCTAAGGCTAAATAGCTTCATAGGATAACTGCTTTATAAAACAGCTCTGTAGTATTTTTGTTGTCTTCTTTCATTTCAGTAACAAGCACAAGGGAAGCTAATGTCCCAGTACATAGAGATTTGCAATCACCATTAATGGAGATAATTCCCCTTATGGGAAACAATATAAAATACCATCACAAGAGCTAGAACTCTTTTCTAGCTTTTCTTTTTAATCACAACAGATTGGGTCTCTCTTGCTAATTTTCTTTGTGCTGTAGAGGAGAAAAACCTAGCAGAGAGAAGTGATTTTAAATCCTTAAGATAAATGCTTGATGGAGGACAATAAAAGAGTTATTCTGTGTGTCCCAAGGCCGCATCTATACGATTGAGGAAAATGAAATAAAATCAGGACAGCTATTAGCAGTTTAGTCAGTCTTAAATGAGTCCTGAATGATGGCAGAATTAGGAAGAGTTTTTTACCTTTTTCACATTATCATCACTAACAGGAGAGGTCTTGCTGTTTTGTTTTTTAACAATATGCAGGCAAGCTGCAAAAGAGCAATTGACTTGAATTGCATGGCATGTCTATCTTGTATTCTGTATTCATATCTCAGTCTACTGCAAAGCAGTTGGAGTCCTAGAGCAGTGATGTGATTTGTCAGAGCTCACGCTGCTTCCCCAACATGAAGAGTTCTGTTTCAGTCCCACTTCATGCTGAATCCTCTGGGCACCCTTTCTTATAGGAGATCAATGGATAGCGCTTATTCAGAGATTGTCCCAACATCTTTATGGTGGTACAATTCAAAATGTCATTTGTGTGCATCTTTTCTTCCTCACCTTGAGTTTGGTGTGACTTAGTGGGCCAAATTTACCTGTTTTCGTTATTGAAATTCTAGTTAGGTCAAACCTACACAGACAGAGTTTGTATTTCTGTTTTGAGAGAGAAATATGTCCCATTTCAGGAAGGATTAGATAGCTGCCCCATCTGGAAACAAATTATCTGCTCAAGGAATGTTAATGTCCATGTATTTAGGATCCATTAAAAGCTAAAGGTGAGGCATGAAATGATTTGTGGATCCAAATGCTTATTTTCCTAAGATCGTAGTAATTTCAGACTGTAATTTCAACTCAGCAATTTTGTTAAGCGTCTTATTTCAGTGGCAAATAAGATTAATTTAGTTTAAAGCCCAACTTTATTAAGGAATGATTCAGTTTTCTGTAACTGGGCCTGATCACCTATAGAAGCAACTAGTGGCAAGGTTAACAAGTCAAGGAGAAGATAGTGTTCCTACTGAATCTTGAGCAGCTGATGGGAGGCTTGACATCCCATTCTAGTCACACAACATGGACCCATACAGCAAAAAGTAGAAATAGTTTTTCTGTTTTGCTTTGTTGGAGGAAGGGCAAGGAAGATTGAATCAGACTGTGTTTAATATAGTCAATGATAAATAATGAACTGTGGGGGGGGGTTAAAATCCATGTTGAAATTTTACATCAAGATAGAATTTGGTATGAAATTTCTTGCCTTAGTGCTTGAGACACAGCTGAAGTCATGTTCTTACCTGCGTTTACCTGTGTGAAGAGCAAATCCTTTTAGTCAGCACCGTTGCTCCACCGCGAGGGCTGAGAGAGAATCACTTGCCAAGTCCCACTTTTTTTTCCAGGTAGTTTATGTTCTTAAGGAAGCACTGGGCAGGGCTTGGTTTGACACTTTTAACCAGAAGTCTGTGAGTGTAGCAAGAACCTTGTTTTGTTCCTGGAAGCATTTTTGAGTTGGGGAAAAAAAATCTTCTTGGGGGCTGAATGCCAAGTTACAAATGAAATATGCTGTAAGAATGAGAACACGCAAAGGAAGGAGAAGCCTTTAAAAAGCTGATTTAATGTTATTTCTTCTTTCTTTTCAAAATGCAGAAGCAGCTTGCGGTTCTCAGAAGCTCTTAGAATCTGTTTTTCATGTCTTTAAAATATATAGCAGTGGAGATTAATACATTGGTTTGTTTTTTAATGAAGTGAATCTTGGAACTGGACTTGAACAAACTCTTTTATTTAAATGCTTTCTTATTTATGGCGCCATGCTTGGAATGTTATATATAGCATTATCTGACTATTAACTCTTACAGCAAGAAGGATTTTAGGATTAAATAAATCGCAAGCATTCCTTTTAAATTGCTGGAGCCAAAAGGGTTAGGAGTGTTAGATTACCCAGCTGCAGCCATTCCCCCTGCATAGCCCCGTGGCATGTTACAGGAGCTGTCGTGGTTGAGCAGGAGGGCAGAAGTGTCTGGAAGCAGCAATTGGATGTGAGGCTTGAATTGCTCATCCTCTACTCACCACATAGGGTAGGTGACCAAATTGTTTCACAGGCAGCAGAGAGAGGGGGAATAGTAGCCTTGATTCGGCACGATATAAACTCCATGCTGGGAATATTTTTATTGTCCTTTGAATTCAGTCAGATTTGAACCTCTCATGCTTTGTTTGCGAAATTGTGGTCAGTATACCAAGTTACTTTTTTGTATTGTCAGGTTAGAGCCAGCATTATAAGCTGGTGTAATATTGTAATGCGAGTGATTATTCCAGGAGCTGTTTGAGGGGCAGCAGGTTTCCGTTGTGTGACTGGTCACAGTTGTCTTTTTGGTGCAGAAAAAAATAGATGATTTCTCTTTTCATTGACTGCAATATAGCAAATAGAGAACTCACTCATGTAGAAGCGTTGTGTAAAAGTGCACATATGAGCTGTCTGGATTCAGCTGCCAAACACACCTGCATGTTCCCACTTCCACTTTTGGAAACCAGCTATGAGTCCAGGCCAAACCCTGTCCCTTTTAAGCGTGTGGGGACTGACTTCAGTGGGACCTGAATTTGTTTCCCTTCTCAATCAGGTTATTACTTTAAAACTTTATGCTTGAAACTGAAGAGTTTCGTGAGCCTGATATTAGCTTTGAGGCAACACTAATCTTTTAGTCAAGCAGGGAAGAGTCATGTTTTTAAATCCCAATATTAAACATTTCCTTCCTGCTGTCACACCTGTTTCCACTGAAGTGTCAACTGCATCAAGAGTTGCTACCATTTATAGTCAGCTGTTCCTTGGAACAAGTCATCATTTATACACTCCTCTTCAGCTTCCTCTGAAGTGTCTTCTTGGGTAATTAAGTCTATGCAAACAAACTCTTGACTGCGTGACCATTTCCTTACCGGATCTCTCATATACATGTGCTATTCTCCTGACTGCTGCATAGGAAGCAGTGGTTTAGTCCATCTTCAGTTTTTTGAAGAAAAAGATGACATTTCCTATTTCTCCATATTTCCTATTTATCCATATATCTAGGGTGTTAGATTCAACCTCTTTGTTGCCAGGAATATTGTTCATGGATGCTGATTAGTCAGTGAAGTGCTTTAGTCCTACCACCTAGTTTTAATTTCATCCAGTGATCTGGCTAGGTGAGATGTCTGGCGCAGTTACTCAGTCAGTATGACTTGATTGTACCTTCAGGCAGAGATTTTTCCATTGCAAAGTGTAATCAGGCAAAGATAGATGGCTTATTTTGTTGACTTCAAATACAGTAGAAATCAATGTCAACTTAAATGTCACTGTTGAGTAAGGCTTTTGTGTTAATGGGAAAGAAAAAGGAAGAGGATAGAGGGAGAACAGTAAGTAATGAGTTGCTTCGTTCCACAGAACTGACAAGAGATGTTCACCTCTAGAACTCATGAGAACTAGCAGGGGGAGGAGAATGTATGAAGTGAATCTGTTACATCAGTTGAAAAACTTGGTGTGTTTCAGCAAAATGGGCACTTTCTGGTCTGTCCTGTAGGCTTGAAGAGTAATGTGACTGTTCTGTCTGAGATTACCTATAAAAAAGAAAGCATAAGGTACTTGTGACAGCTCTTTGGTCTGACCACCATGGTTGGTATTTTGCAAAATTCAGAAACACTGTCAGGCAGTGTGACTGGGTAGCAAGAAGTGGGAATGAGGAATTGTGCCTAAAAAGCAAAAGGTGGGGAGCAGGAGAATGGGAACAGCAATATAGCCTAAAGGCTGAGATGAAGTAAAGAGGAGGGATTGACAACATGTGGTACAGCCTCAAGCAGTGGATGGGAGTCCCTCACATAGCAGAGGGATGGGCAAAGACCCACCAGGTCCATAGCCCTCTGGAAGACTGTCTGTGCCCAGGTGACCAAATGTGTCTTGCATGCCTGAGAGGAATCTGCAGGAACCTGCCCCATCGCAAGGGGCCCACTGTGTTTGATTTTCTGGCTGCAGCTGAAGAGGAATCTGACACTCTCCAAAGATATCAGGGAGCCTGTTGGCTGAGATTCCTACTCTAGAAATGAGATGGCATCTCTTAAAGATGCGTTTTGTGCTGTTATGCTAATGGCTTTCACAGAAGAATAAAAGAAACATTTGGAATACTATGTTTTGGAGTAGGCTCATTGCAAGCAAATGGCAGACCATGCGTAATGAATGCATTTGACAGCAGAGCTTTTGATTTTACAATACATTCGTAACACCTTGGAGCACTTAGTACATTGTTAACCTGATTAGCATATGCTAAAACTGCCAGAGCATGCACAGCTATTAATCATATGCCAAGCTGTCCAAGATCATGCTTTGTTATCCCTGAAGAGGCAGCTAAGAGTAGACTGGGAAAGAAGCATCTTTAAATGTCTAAATGCACAGAGAATTGGTTACAGTAAAGCCAAAGAACACTGAATCATAAACTGATACCAGAAAATGAGCCATCATACCATAGACTGTCTTGCCTCATAGGCAGTGGGAGAGCTGTACTAGAGTATAAGTGGAAATTGCTTATCCTGAAGCTGTAAGAGCCCTAAATGATTTGTGTTGAGCAATGGCTGATAGCACTGTTCCATCTCATAGGCTGTGCTGGTTGTTTCTAGCATGTCACAGCAAAAGCAAGCATTAGCAAAACATGACTGCAGTGTGGAAGCAAACAGAGGTGTACCTATGCTTGCACTTACGTACTTGTATTGAGCAACTTCAGATTATACCTATCATGAGTCATTTTATTCTGTAGGGTTCATGGCTAACATTAACGTACACTTCAGCTGTCAGGGGCAGGTGAACCTTGACCTCTATTGCAAGACAGCATTTAAAGGTGTCTGGGACCATTCGGTCCTGTCCAGATGGGATGGGACAAGGGATCTGTGTCACAAATAGGCTGCAGTAGCATGTCCATCAGGGAGCTGCTTTCCAATTCCTGCTCAAGTTCCCATAGCAGTCTTTTATGCTAGAAGAATTGTCTAACCTACAGTAGTCAAAACTGATGTGGTTTCTAATGACATAGTAATGGGTATCTGTGTTCATGTGTGAGATATAAATAATACAAAAGATCTTCAGAAACCTTCAGAAATTGCATTTGACCCAAAAATGAAAACAGTTAGGAGGATTTGTAAGTGTCAAATCATTCCACTTCACCTCTGATGTGATGTGATGAAGAGATTGCAGTTCTCAAGATCTGCTCTGTCTCATTTTTGGTTAATACAACTGTAAACCTGGTATATTGACTCCAGGAATAACAATGAAACTAAAGATAAAGAGCAGGAGCTAACAATTGATTAAATCTGGTTCATGTTAGTAATGCCAGTTAGCACCTGTTAATAGAAAAATAAAATTAAACTAGCTGGGTATTTTTTTACGAGGTTGTAATTCAGCTAATAAAGGAAATAGTGTCTCAGTGATAGACTTTTGTGGGCATTTGATTTGGGTCACATGATATTTTTACTAACAAAGCAGAACAATAGAAAATTAACATGGCATATATTAGATGGATTGAAACCTGGCTAGTTGACAGATGTAAATAGAATTATTACATGGCAGACAACTTTGAAAAGAAATCCTGCAGAGATTTGTCCTTATCCTTATGATAAGAGAAAGTTTATAGCTCAATTTTCTAAGGAAACAAGGTTTTCTTTCATGTTTTCCACATCTGTTTGTGCTCTGCCCAGTAATGACTTCGGTACCTATTGGACAAATTTCAAGAAAGTTGGCAGGAGCTTCTGATCTCAAAGATAATTTCTGTGGAGATCAGCATAAGGATAAGGGGAGAGACTCAGAAGATGCTCTATTTAGGTGAAATGTAGTAGTATGAACATATGTATTTATGTATGCACATGTTACTAGGGAATCCATATGTCTTGAGAGATCTGATAGATGCTTGATTCTCAGAAAAAGCTTCTGCTATAGCTCAAGCTCAAGATTGACCACACAGTGCAGATCCATGGGTAGCTGGCCTGCACTGGTTCTGCTCCATAGGGACTACTAGTTGTCTGTGAGAAGCTGAAAAAATAAAAGTATGCCACTAATGCCTGCTGCTGGGTAAGCAGTCAGCAGCAAAAAGAACAGCCTGCTGATCCAAATAGCTCGGTAAGTTTGGCATAGGTGAACAGGACAAGCCCTAATAGATGCAGATGGGATTGTCACAGAGGGAAGAATCTCAGCCACTCTTGTAGGCAGGGGTGTTGAGGAGACTGTTGATTTTGCTAAAGTTGTGGTGACTTTTCCCTTGCTGGAAATGTGCTCATCCAAACTGCGTGTTTCTTGCAAAAAGCAACCATTGATTCAAACGCAAGCTCATACTCGGTCTCATAAAAAAAGTGACAGGCACTATCCCTGTTTCCAAGACATAAAAGGAATAAAGGAGAATGAAACAGTCCAAGTTAAACACTGGACAAGAAGCAGAGTTGGAGTTAAAACCAAGATCACATATGGCCCAGGCAGCAGCCTTCTGCTAGCTTATTTTAGCTTCCTTATCTCTATGTTCCCATCTTTGAGAAGCAAACCGATCCATGTGAACATAAAAAAGCACCTTCCTTATATGAAGGTTCAAAACAGCTTAGGGCACCCAGTACTCCTGAGACATAATTATGTTCTGCTCTGTTGCTAACTCTTTCAGATTGTAATTATTTTGAAAACACATCCGTAGTGCCATACACAGGGTAACAATAAAGTTGTGTTGTATTCTTGGTATAAACTCTTTGGTTTGGAGTTTACGATTTATGCGTTCTGGAACTGGATTATTGCCTCATAAAACAATGCATCAGCCTTTTCTCATTTAGTAAGCCATCCATTTTTATTAGGGTGCTCTATAGAATGCCTGCAATAATATTATAAAGGTGCAGAAGGTTCATTATTTCACAACAAGCAGCTAGCCAAGACCATTATTATTTTTACAACCGCTGGGTTTGCTGTTGAAATATAGTTTTGATTATAACCTTACTTCCTCCCTCTTTCTCTTTACCAAAAGCAGAGATGTGCAGTTGTTCCTTTTCAGATTGCTTTTCCACTACCCCACAAACACGTCATTTTCATTGAAATGGATGGATTATAATGGGGACAGATCGGTGATAATGCATTACTGGAATACAGCCATCTCCAAGAGAGCTCATAATAATATCCAGTCTTCCTAAGCTTTAAAATCTGCAGTTTGGACAGCCTATAGGTCTAATATGGAACCCAGTTCTGAATTTTCCCTGCACTTACAATTCTTTGATACTCAGTTATTGTTTGGGTTCTCTGCTCCCCGTCACATTGCCATGACAACGGCCTTGAATAAAATCCAGCACTCAGACAATACAGTCACTGCTTTAGAGAGGGGCTCCAGGCTCATAAAAGTTGAAATTGTTGCTCAAAGAGATTACTGAAGATTAATGACTTTGCTCTGAGCACCACAGAGTAAGTTTCTGTAAATCATGGTAATTAAATAAAAAATATATGCAGGCGATGTGTTTTCTGAGTCAGGAGTGTTGATACCTGCTGGGAGTGGTGGAGTTGCTATAAATCTGCAGTAAAAACCTCTGTGGGTATTATTCCTGCATACAGTTTCTTTAGGCTAAATAGCTACATTGTTTGATTAGCTGTGGTGGTTATCCTTCGCCTGTTCTCCAGTTATAAATTGAACACATTGACCAGGGCTTGCCAGGGGGGCTGGAGCAGCTCGGCTTGTCCTGGCCTGGTGCTGTGAGCCTTGCTCGTTCAGCCTAATGGCCCAGTTGATGAGACTGGTGCTTCGTTTCCTGACACGGGCCTGTCGTAATTTCATGGGCATGTTACCGGTTGTAAGGAAGATGAATACAGAGCTGCAAATTGGTTGTGCTGAATCATAAAACAGGACTTGTTTCATGAGCCCATTAAGTACATGCCCCTAATGTTAAGCATATGCTGTGCTGTGCTCAATAGGAATAGAGTTAGTACTGGCTTAAGGTTAAGTGTATGTTTTGAAGTCCTGCACTGGTTAAGAGTTGTGAACCTCACTGGGACAATGAATTAAATATGTTGATTATATTTGCAAAAGTGTTTGCTATTTTCATACTCAGCAATAACATCTTTAATACTACATGCCACATTAGCTGTAACCAGCTGTCATGCAGCAGGATTTAAAATTATCTTAACGGGAGTCAAAGAAAGGCATTTTGTCTTCCCCAAAGACAATAGTAAACAGTTGTTTTAGAGTTTGCCTGCCTCTGAAGGTGAGCAGTACCCCTTGGGATAGGCTCCAAAATCACATCTGTTCAAGAGCAGTATATTACAACATTATGTTACTAAAACCAGAAGAAACACGTGTACTAGGAAAAGCCTAGCTTAGGAAAAAATCTTGTGTATTCTGAGGGGATAAAAATATTAACTCAAACCAGATGCAAAAAGGCTACGGCCATCTTTGTTCACTACAACAGATCTTTCAAAATCTGTTTCATATTGGGGCTGTCTGCCACGTAAAAACTCTCTTTGTGCCCATTGAGAAACCTGCAAGCATGAGGAATTGATGAAAATCTCAGAAAGTGTCCACACTGCCAAGCAAAGAAGAAATACATACAATTTGAAAGGCAACAATAATTGATTTTGAGATCTAAACCTAGTTTTAAATTAGCTGTTTGTATGTTAACTTCCTCAAATCAGAAGCTTAGCCATCTGTTTCAGCTAATTAGTTAGCCTTTGGCTGTAGTTTAGTCATTGTAGGAACAAGAAGTAAGGGAATCGGTAGTTCTAGAAGGTTGACAGGGACTTTACCCATGATATGAATTCAGCATCAAGCCTCTGTGCTTAAATAAAGGGTGACTTCACATTGTTGCACAGGGTAACATCCCTGCTGGGACCAGCATGGGAGTAAGGCTGGTGGGGATGTGCGGCTGTAGTGAAATTTATGTTATTGCTCCTTGAAGATTCTTTGGTTTTGTTTCCATGTCCAGGACATGATCCTCTTTGAGAACTGCTAAGTTCTCCCTTAGTGCAGTGAGAATAGCAATATAATAACAAATAAATTTGGACCTGTGAATTTGCTAACCTGGTATTCATGGCCAAACTGGTCTGACCTTCTGCTCGTGGTGGGCTGTAGGCCTGGGGTAAATTGTAGCAAAACACTAAGAAGCATTCAGGCAGCTGGGACAGCCTTTCCCATTGGGGTTATTCCATGTCAATTGCTGCAAATTAGAGACATATAAAATTTATCATGTGTGGGTGCCTGTGCACAGAAATTTAGCTTCCTTAGTATTTACAGAATATAAAACAGTCATCCTTGTTTAAGGTTAGGATGAACATTTCTGTCACATTAGGAGGGCAACCTTATTTCATTCTGCAGCTGCTATTTAAACACTATGAGATCCCTTTTTAATCTTAGGCAAAGTTCAAAACGAGATGCTTCAAACATCTGCTAACTATTATGGGCCATGCCTGCTAGTAGAGGTAATAAATTATAGCCAAGAAGAGAATCAAATGTCTTCACAGTATTTTTGTTCATTGCTTCAAAGTTTGTCCTCTTTTGGTGTTATCTGTTCTTTTTTTTAGCATGGTAGTCAACATGCCTGAAAAGAAGATTGTGCTGTGGGTGAGGTGGGTGGGATCGCAGTGGAATGAGGGTGACACCCTCTATTTTAAGTTAGGGGAAAAACAACAAACAACTTGGCTTCTCTTTTCCAGAGAATCAAAATCAATCACAAAAACGCACCCTCTGTGCTATGTGCCAAAAACAAGATGGGTGGTTCTAGCAGAAAATGGGAGAGAGGGCATTTCAGTTTCCTCCAAAGGGAAGATAACAGATCAGCTTTCTCGTTTGTCATGGAAACCTTTTGTCAACCCAGTAACAATGACGTCAAGGTGGCAGTGGCACTGAGAGAGGGTTAGTTAATATAGCACACACCTGCTGAACTGCCAGAGGGGAAGGTATGTTGTCTTTTACATTTTCCATCCCTGATTCTAAACAACTTTGGGTAAAGGTTTAGAAAGTGTTATTCAAGTCCCAGGGCAGCTTTCCTGAGCAGTAGCAGATTCATACTGTGAGCAGGTGGAGCTGGAGCTTTCACTTGTGAAAAAAATCCAGCTAAGAAGCATTTTCTACAAACCCTCCTGTTTTAGGTATCCTTTCAGAGGGTGGTGAGAGCAGAATTGTACCTCAAAAGAACAGCACCAAATTCCTTCACTGTTTGCTTTGCTTGAGAGTAGGATTTTGCTAGTGTTTACCAAAGGAGCTTTTTAGAAACAGTTCTATAAAAAGGGAAAACCGAACCCGTATTTATTATGCCACATCTATAGCTGTAGATGTATAGCAATAAACTGTAGCCCATTTTCAACGACTGTTTTCCTGCCAGTTTTTTACAGTAATTTTTTCATGTTTAGTGTTGTTGACTGGCTGCATTTTCTTTTTGTAAAGTCAGATTAGACCATTTTTCACTTCACTTAGAGTTGCTTTTTTGACTACTTTCCCATTTTTAGAAATTAAAAAAAAAAATGCTTGAACAATTCTTTTAAAAATAAGCTTACTTCTTTTCACAACAAAAGTGTGTCAGCAGTCCATTTTTGCTGGCTCATTCATGTTTACTAGCAAAATCATAGATGATGTGTTTGCAGAAGACTTGGAATTGGTTAAAGAATTGCACTATGTCAATAGTTGGCGCAGGTTTTGTTATCGTGGTTAAAACATGAATTTACAATGAGTTACCTTTCTTGTATATGGTAACACATGATAATTCTAATAAATTAAAGTGTGCCCTTATTATTACTAAACAATATGCATGAAACTGAGCATTTTCTATCATGTAGTTTGTAAGAGGAGAAGAAAAGCCTATGATATGAATGATGACTCAAATTTTAATGGGTTGCAAAGTAGAATTAAGGCTGAGCAAAAGAATGGCATAAAATCATATAGGGTCATCAGAAAAGGAATACTGAGTCAGTCAGTGTAAATGACATTTACAGTGCATGTAGAAACCAAGTGTATGTACTAAAGCCAGTGAGTTGTAGAAATCTTTATAAGAGAGAACCGTCTAGGATTGTAATTTTCCAAATAACCAAATAAAGAATTATTGTTCAATTGATGACCCATGGCATCCTAATAGAGACAGATGATATCAAATGGATGCCAAGTTTAAAGGAGGTAAAAAAAACCCCCACCAACTGGGTGATAAACACTTTGTTTTATGTAGAAGTTGAAGTTGTCCTTCATATGAAAGAAATAAGGTTTGGCTACGTTAGTACTATTGCCATTGTGGTGAGTATGTGTAAACACTCTGGAAGTATCTACAAAGAATTGTAATTCTCTTTAGCTTCAGTTTGGAAAATATACACTTCTCTACATATTTTTTACACTGGTAATTTCAGTGTGACAAAAAGATGTTTTGTGTTATCTAAAGTCTCTGTAGTATCATTTACTCTTATTTTGGGACTTTGTGGCTGGAAGACAAGAAAAGGGCTTTGTGACATTTGAAATAAGATTTGGAGTTCTTACTGCCACTGATAGGGAAACTGAGAAATGTATGGTCTAGTTTAGAAGGGTCTCCTTTTACCTTCATCATCAATATCCATGAGACATGACTGTGGTGTCTATAATGAAGTTACCATATGCTCCATGTAACAGAGAGAATAAATAGAGACTGGAGAATGGAACCAAGTCTTTTATTTTTCAGTGACCCACATCCCTCTCTCCAGACATAAAGTAGCATCCACCCCATACAGATACTGCGGGATCATGTGATCAGATGGTCTCACCACATACTGAAGTTCTTCTCCATGTTTATGGACTACTTCTTGTTTTTTCCTGATTGCAAATGCTCAGATCAGTCCTGACTCTCAAAAGAACATGGTTTACAATTTAAGTCTTGTTTATTTTTACTGAGCTTGTGCCTACATGTGGTTGCTCTTCTGAATTAGACCTACAGTTTGTGCTTCTTGCATCAAACTCTGTAAATTCAAGGGTGAGCATGAAAGAGACATTTGTTAGGATTCTGAAATGTCCATTTACCCCTCTGCTCTTCTTTGAAGCTTTCTGTGCTTTCAAACTGTCTGTTCAAATCGTACAATTTAGAGATTGATTTTTTTTTAAGGGAGAAAAACTTTGGCAGAATTTTTTTTTTTTCCTCAGTCATCTCCTATTCTTTAAAGCCCATCTAGCTGGAAAGTGGCTGGGAAGGGTGTACTAACCCAGCTGACAGAGCACTCCTCACTTTTTATGACCAGCAAACTGCAGGAGTTTTTGAAAATGTTCAGGATTTGGCCATTTTTATTGCTGTTTACCCTCTCCAACATTAGGCTTTGAAAGCAGGTTACCTGCAACCCCAGGGAAGGGGCCTGTCTCAGAGGACTACCACGTCTCCTACTCCCCATCCCCAGCAGCCCCAGTTCTCAGGGCATGGGATCCGCGACTTGTCCCCTGCTGCCCCTGCCCTCCATGGGGAGCAGCCCGGCTTCCCCAGCAGGAGCAGGGCCATGGGGAAGGCTGTCCCTGGGAACCCAGGAGCTTCTCAGCTCTGGAGGGGAGGAGATAACTTGCTGCTGCAGCTGGGCAATGGTACAGCAGTGGCCAAATTCCTCTGTCTGTCTGCCAAGAACGAGCCTGCCTCTGAATACTGTTTCCTCTGAGTTCCTCTCTTTTCTGCAGGGACTTTTTAGACTCACTCACTTTTCAGACTCTCTTTGCTTTTTTTCCCATGCCTCAATGGTGTATCTTACTGACAAAAACACCTTTGATGTAGGAGAGAAGCAAATTCATTTATCTGCATCTTGGATCAATCCAGACATTAGTTATAGTACAATACGTAGCAGTGTGATAAAGAGTCCCTTTTTTCCTGGAGGGACAGAAAGGGGAAACAGAAAAGAGAGAAGGAAACAGTGCAGTCTGTGATAAGTTATGTACATGTTCTTAATAGGGGTCACTACTTGCTAAGGCCTTGTGCGTGAACCCCGAGAAGGAAAAAAAGCTGTTTTGCATTGTGTTTTTGTCATTTTCTTTCAGAAATTTATCACTGAAAGACCCGCCAGCTCATAATTATAGTGCAATGTGTGGTGATGCAATAGTAAAATCCTTTTTCATACAGTAAAGGCTAAGTTCATTCTCTGTCAGTTCAAGCACATCTTCCCTCCACTTAGGACTGATTCAGGCAACCAGAGCATTTCAGCATTTTTTTCTTTAGCTTGGATAGGGTTTAATGAGATTTGGACAGTCAGCTCTGCTACTGTACTGCCTGGGATAGAAGAAACTGCTTACTTAATATTTATCATTATTGTTCTTCTCCAAAATATATTCACATTTTATGAAAGGAAACAAATGCTTATGCCAAAAATCTTACAGCATAGATGAAGAAACAATGAATTAGTGAAGTGCATTGTATTAAGGGAACACAATTCTGTGACTGGAAAAGGAGATACTTAGCCAAGGAAGTGTCTTGGCTATACAGGTTAAGTAGGTGCAATCAATGTAATAGTAATACCATACAGAGACATGTATGGAGGGCACGCTGTGGATGTTTATAGTAATAGTAGATGGAGTTTAAGAAAGGTCTAGCAAAGGTTAATTGTTTCTTTCCTCATTCTAGGGTTCTCCAGTATGCAGTTTGAGAAACTTAAAGTGAGTCAAGGCTTTTCATGGGAATTGCTCGGTTTCGTTTCAAGTGCTGATTGGCACCAGAGGCTGTTTATTGACCTGGATAGTTACCACTGCTGGTATTCACCAGCTTTCTTTGTCCACTCACAGGCCCTCATTTTATCATCTGTTCTCTGTCTCTGCAGCCCCAGTTCTGATGCAGCCCCGTGCTTTTTCCCACGTCTTCACTCTGCGCGTGGGCTCCTGTTGTCCCTCTCATCTGTAGCTAGGATGCCCAAAAGCCTTTTGCTATTCCAACTGAAACAAAGCAAGTCAAATCCACTGTCAAACTCTATGGATTCACTGTCTTTCTGCAATAGGATTTCTTAAACAGCTTATCTTTATTTCACAGTTACTAGCAAAAAAACGAATGTAGTTCCCCTGAGCACATATCTTTATATCTGCCAATTAAAGATGAGTTAGAGATTTAGCCTAGGATTTTCAAAAGAAACCCAAAGGAAGTAAATGTTCAATTCACACTGAACTTCACAGACTTCAGGCTCTATCCCTCCTCTATGCCTCTGAAATCCCCGGCAGTAGCTCTCTAATTGAGCTGCCTTGAACAAGTCCTCCACATAGCTTTAGAGACTCACTGAATGTGGTAATGTCAAAGTCTAGGTGTACTTGGATCTCATGATGAAAATTTTACACTTGGCTACCAAAATTTTTTGTTTATCCTGGACACTGTTGCATTTCATGTTGTTGAGGATGTTTTAAGCTCAGTTCATAGCATCTTCCCCTGTGCGTGTTGTGTGCAAAGAGAAATCTGGGTCCGGGGAGCAAACAAACACAGGCATGAGTGCTGTGGGTAGACACAGATATTTGTGTTTGAAAATTGAGGCCTCTGTATTGATTGAACTGAGTCTACCAAGAACAGATATGAAGATATTCATCCAGGAACTGTTTAAATGTAACAGTGATTGCACAGACAGGAGTATTTTATCTGAAGTGTCTTCACTGAAAGAAATTAAGCAGGAGCTGGGGATGTGCTTATCAATAGACCTTATTATTCTGCTCATCCTTTGATAAATGAATATAGTAAGTTCTTTCAGGGTCCTCTCAATCTTCTGCTTGTTTCTGCTGGACTTCATTGATCCATATTTAGCCCTCCCTGATAATGTGACATGACAGCAAATGTAAATGGCCAAGTCAATGAACATTTCCTTTTTTTTTTTCCAGTTGAAACAAAGCAAGTCAGATTGACTATCAAACACTTTGGATTTATATTCTTGTTTGAAATAGAATTTATTACCTCATTAGAAACTAAAAGAAAATACACACACACAAAAGTATGCAACCAATTTTTGTTATTGTAGTTAAAGAAGAAAATTTTATGGGAGGAGTGTTCTCTGGGCATGCCCCAGTCAACTCTATCAAACAGAGAGGCCAAGAATGATAAAATTCAAAACCTGCAGCTGCTGGTTCCTCTGGAAGTCACATTACAGTAGTACAAGCAACACTCATTTTAGAAAGGGAAGCATACAACTGCAGCCAAAGGCCTTTCAACCCTATTTTAGGTAAGCTGATCTGCATAAAGGCCATTGTAATCTCTTGTGCTGCTCAGGTTTTAGATGAGATTTTCGTTTCATAATGCTGTTTCTGTGTCCACTAAAAACATCTGCTTAGATGTGCCAGGCTCGATCATGCACCCTGTTACATCACTTGGCAAATGAGGTCACCTCAAGTAAATAGCAGTATTATGGAGAGGAGAATAAAAGGCTCAGAATTTAACTGTTAGGACTCAAGCTGCAAACCATTGCGATGGCCAAAGATCGTGCAGCAATACTGAAAAGGCTCAGTGGGTGCAGTGGGCAAGGCAAACAGCAGGGAGGACTCAAACACAAGTAATATTCTCCCTCGAGATCCTTTTTCCACAGTGCTAAACACTGACTGAGGGTATGAGCATGCAACAGTTTTGCAAACTCTCCTGCTCGAAGTGGACACTGCGTTGAGCAGAGTCCACCCGTGCAGCCTATTTGCAGCAGCAGTGGCCTGGTTTTATATGGTGATTAATAGGAACACTGAGCTGCAGTGTATCATTAACATGAGGCTTTAATATAACAACCAGTAAATTACAGGTGTTAGATAAAAGAGCTTGAGAGTGAGCTTGAGAGTGAGGAAGAAGGGTCTGTGGGACTGCCTGGCTGCCTCCAACTGCTATCAGACTAACTGTACCCACCTCACCCAAAAAAACATCCAGAGCTTGCATTGCAGCCCCAGGCTCTAAAAGTGTGATTTAAATTTACCAGAAGCATCATTACTCTCAACTGATGAAAATCCGTGGACTGCACTGAGTACAATAGAAATAGGCACTAGACTGCCAGGCTGTGCTGAGCCCAGCCACGTACCCAGTGTGATACGGGGCAGGGCAGTGCCCTCAGCCATCACACCTTCTCTCAGCCTGAAGCCTGCCTGGCACCCAGCGCTGCCAAACAGTCATGTCAGTAACAAGCCCTGGTTTTTCTGGTATGTACTAAATCCCTCTGAAAATTCAATGTGACACCTGAAAGGGGAAATGGGGAAGAAAACTGTGCCAGCAGGACAAGGTCTTCCTTCAGCAGCTGGGAGACGATCACTCACTGTTATCATTCCTCCCAATGCATTTTCTGTCATCTCAGATCTGCATTTCCTTTTATCTTCTGTTAGACCAACCTACTACTGAAAATCATTAAAAGTAACTTATCCAAATCCGCCTTTGAGTTAATTTTGGGCCTAAGGCCCTGATTTATAGTAATGGGACCTAGAGACCAACAATAAAAAAGAAAAATAGCTGCTATTAAATCTGTAAAAAGGAAACAACTTGGAAAAGGAGAGGGATGCCAAGCTAGCCTCTCCAGCAGTGGCAGAGTGGAGTCAGACTTACAGGGCCATGTGGCTTAGACGTAGTTTGAATAATCTCCTCCAATTAAAAATAAAGCCAGTTTTATATAAAACATCTGTTCTGTGAATTCAACAATTTGAGCAAAAAAACCCATCGGGGATACTTTAAATCCTTCGTCATGTTTTTGGTTTCTCTGTTCAGATCCTTACCCATTTTGAGGAGCTAATATCCCTGAAGAAGGAGTGTCGTGGTTTCCTATGATGCTACCGAGCATCAGTGCAGGCTTTTGCATTTCTGTATACTGTGCTCCCCATCCTTGCTGCCTTTAGATATTCAGCCTTCATTGCTAAGGCTTGTGTGCTTTTGGAGAGCCCAAAGCACCTGAGGGAGGTTGGTGAACATCAGCAGAGGGTCTGCAGTGAACGGGCATCACCAGAACTGGACTGGCCTCAGGTACAGGAAGGCGGATCTCGCCATCAGCTCTGCGCGCTGCTCGTAGCAGCAGCTGTCCCCTGAGAGGGGTATCTATCTAATGTAATCAGGCTTAAAACACAATGGCACTTAGCCCTAAATCTTGATCCCTGCATGGTAGCAGAGGTAAAGAAGAGAGGACAAGATTATCCCTCTTCTGTCTTCACACGCTCACTGCTTACCGCAGGACCATAGCGGGAAACCATAGCTTTGAAAGAATCTGCGATTGCTTGTCTTGGAAATGTCAGCTTTCTATTTGATAAGGGTGGGGAGACTGTTGCAGGGATTGTTTGAGATTATATCATTTTTCATAACTCCATTAAAAGTGTAACTGTGCAGACAGCAACATACCTGTCTAAAAAAAATTATCTAGATTATTAAGGAAATATAATCTGGGGATATATGTATCAAGCAAATTTGATCCAGTGCACAAACTGAGATTCGCTTTGTTCTAAAGCATCCCCAGGGTGATCCTATTGTGCTTTTCCTCTGAATATAATTTGTTTCCTTCTCAAGAGGACATCAGTCTGAGGTCTCTCCACTGGTTGTTGTGTGCCATTGTTCCTAGTTCTTCAGGTAACTATTTTTATTTCAGTGTAATTGAAAAACAGAGTTTGCTATCAGAGACATGTGGGTCCTAATCATTCCCAGATGTTGACATGGGGGAAGCTGTAGGTTCTTGCTGATAAGCAAATAGTGGGGGTCATACTCAGCTAGGAACACTGTCTGACAGGGGGAGCAGGGCTGCTGGAAGATTATTTGATTACTCCATTCTCAAAATTCTAGTCAGGGCAGAACACCCTGGTTAGATAAAGACGGGTGTGCATGGCTCCCACCCTTTGCGCTTGCAAAGTGTGCTTGTCCCTTGTCTTTCTAAAGCTTCTGTTGGACTTGAATTCTCCCTCTCCAATGGTACCAGGTATGTGATGCAGACAACTGGGTTTCTATTTTAAACTCATCAGCTGTGTAGACATATTACTGTGTACACCTTGCTTGTCCTTTTTGTACCTAGAAATGCTTCACAAAGTTTCTGGCCTGAATGCATGATCAGATTTTGTGTAGTTGCTAGCAGTGTCTTGGGAGCTGATGTCTGGTGTGTCATCTGCTGATTGAAACCCTTGGCCTCCTAGGTCAAGGTTGTCTGCTTTGCTTAGACTGTACTGGACGTATGAAAGAAAGCAACTAGTCAGTGCTTCCTGATTTCAGTCTATCCTTGTGCTTTTATTAACCCTGGGTGAATTTAAAACATCTTGTGGCAGGTGGGGGATTACCTTGGAGGGTTTCAGTCATTTGCCATCTGTCTTTCTCACCTTCTGCAACACTGGTAGCAAAGGGTTATGGAGACAGTTGTGCTGGCTTTGTGTCGCTGAGAAAACACAGATTATATCTGCTCCATTTTGAGCTTCTCCAGGGAAGGGAAAGGAATGGAATTTGGGTACCAGCTCTCTGAGCCAAATGTCATGAGAAAACCTTCAAACTTCTAGGATCGAACACAGACTGATGCTGTGTTGGTTGAAACAAAGTGAGTCTGGTCATCTGTCTCCAGAGGCATTTTTTATAGTTGGATGTGCTGTTTAATTTGGGTCAACTTTAGTCTTACTTTCTGGAAAAAAAGGCTCCAGAAATAATTCAGACAGTTCCATTCAAGCTGTTCTGCAGATGTCAGCATATGCTGGCGTCCAAAATCCAGCACAATCAGGATATGGTTGTCTAGTAGAGACACCAGCAAGAGATGTTGGACAGGAAAGGTATGTGCTATTTGAGACCATAACACCAGATTTCCTTTCCATTAGCATATTTATAAATCCCACATGCCATGTCTGTCTCTTCTTCCTGCTGTGGAATAATTTACTGTGTCTTGATTTGTAGAATGCTTCACTTCCAGATGCCTCTGTTGTTATCTCCTCACTGAGAGGAGCAAAGCTGGTACATTTTGCCTACAGGGCTGTCACCATGATCCCAACCATGTGTCTGACTAATTGTTTAAATATAAAGAGACCTCCCGGTGAAGCTCAGGCAGTGCTCCTCTTTGGTCAGACAAAACAGAAAGGGTATGAAGGACCAGCTCCACCTTAATGGAGGGTGGGTAGAAGGGCCTGAGAACCAAGAAAGGCTCAGAGGTGAGCCCTGTATTCTCCACTGAATTTCCAGTTCTGAAATCAGTCTGGAACAATTCTGCTGACTGTAATTGGTCCTGAAATACAGTCTGTCCCCATAGAAACACTTCCGTGCCGATGCAACGAGGCATTCTCCAGAATTGCCAAAGTTCTCAGCTCAGCATCCTTTAGAGCTGTAGAGGCTTTAGAGGGAGGAAAGTGGGTGACTCAGAGTTCACACTCCAAACAAGGCTGTTACAAAGTAAGAAAATGAATGCAGTTCTCTAGCACTGGAATTCCTCAATCGCTTCTTCTGAATTTGATCCCTTTCTCTAACCTCTGAGTAAAAAGAAAATCTCTACAAAGTTACAGGAATTTTCACAAAGAACTCTGCGGGGGATCAGATTTCTCGTGCCTGTCCCCCAGCTAGAGTGACAGCTCCTGGATCTATTTCAGTGGAGACAAAATCAACGTCTAAGCAGTCTTACTCACTTTTTTTAATCTCTTGATAAGAATGCAAATGCCATTCTTACTCCCACTGCCTCTTTCACCCTCTTGAAATAGGCTGTTTATGGTGACTAAATGCTTCAATCCAAAACTGGCTGTCATCCAAAACCACATGGGCAGAAAGCCTAAGAGCAACAGAAAACTAGCAATTTATATTAGGACACAGTGCTGCACCACACAGAATGCTTTGTTTAAACTAGCAGAGCTCTGTGGCCTACTGAATACATGTAAATAACCAGCTAGCGTGGATTTCAGCAACGATGTTGGCATATTTCAAAAATATGTAAATACTCTGAGCAGCTCTTCTGGCCCTGATAGATTCATTCTCCATTGCTGATTCTTTGATGGAAAATCAGATGTTGGCTTGAGATTTGTACTGCAGAGTAAACAACTCATCTACCTGAAATATGTTGGGTTTTACCTACATCTGCAGATGCTGTGCACTGCTGATTCTGCTTCTGAAAATTATTTTATGATTGAAAAATATACCGAAGGGGATATTGAAGCACTTTAGGAGCAGAACAAGGAAAAGGAGATAAATATGAACAAATAATACAGCAATTTTGATAACAGACTGTGCTGGATACCTTAGTATAGTGAGTTGTGCTGGGCATGGTTCTTTACATTATAATCTTTTTTAAAATAGCTTAATATGGCATGAGAGGATACTTGTGTGTTAGGCACTGACAGAGCATCCTTGGTAGTTGTGAGCCCTTAGGCCAGATGAGTGACAGTCCACAGGCTTTGGCAAGGGTATGTCAGCTTGAGATCACTGTGTTTCAGGCAGTGTGAAGCTCAAAAGAAGTTGATGTAAAGGTGAGAGATAGGTGGGTAGGTGTAATGCACTGACATTTCTTCTCCTGTTCTCTGTTGCTACTTAGATGTGGGAAAGGTCTTACCAAACTATAGGCATATGTGGAAATGGGGGACCCCTGGGGATAACTGATCTGTGCACTTCATTTGGCAGTGAGTGGCAATGACTGGCAAGGTGATTGCCTGAGCTGTAGTCATTCCTCAACATTCAGCCCAGGGAGTCAAAAACAGCACTGAGCCAAGGCATCACTCAGGTACATGCAGCTTCTGTCCCGGAGCTTGCTGGGAGGAAACAGCTTCCTCAAAACACTGGCTGTGGTCCATCTCACAGAGTCTCCCATGAGCGTCAGACATAGTTTCCTGACAGAACAGGTAGCCAGGCCATCTCTGTTACATGCCCTCACATTTCACAGACCACAATGTGGTTCATGATCCTCTAACAAACTTAAGACCTTAATTACAAAAGGACTAGAACCTTTATTATGTCAAAAGAGGGTAGACCAAGCACACCACTATTTTGTATCCTTGTAGAAACAAAACAATTGCAATGCTGCTACATTTGCTGGTATTTATTCACTTACACTTATACAACTGCCACAGTACCATTAATACCAGTTCTCTGTCTCTCAGAGCTTGGGTTCATTTTTTGTACCAGTCTGAGATGCATTGTGGTTTGCAGGATAAACCATTTAGTCACCTGTTTAAGAAGTGCCTGAGGAAGCCATCTTGAGAGACCCCTCTCCCAAATCCCTCTTCAGCCTGTAATAGAGCTGTTCATTCCCCCTTTTATTTCAGCTGGGATGGATTTAGTACTAGTTAACATCTATTTTAGAGGGAAGGAAGGAGAGCCTGTGACCTGATAGGTTTTTTCCATCTGCAGTATAATGATAATTGTGCCCCTGGTGTTCAGCCTTGCTTCCTCTGGCTGCTGCTTTGTGGTTGGGAACTAAAAGAGATGAAGCAGTGGCCATGCACACATACTGGGATTTAGTAAAGACCATCTCGTGGTAATCCTCCATTGACCAGTACCTGCTGGTTCCTGGAGCTGAGTTGGCTCCTGTACATGGAGCAGTCTGGATGGCTCTGCAACGGGATGTGTCCATGCCTGGAATAATTTTGGTGGCTTGCACTTTACCTTCCCATACCTGGCAGGCACGTGGTTGGGTGTTCCCAAAAGCAAAAAGGCTCATGTAAGTCATGACAAAACTTCTTCACCAGAGTCAGTATCTGATATAAACTGCTCACATTGATCCTCAGAGGTTAATGAGTTCTGTGGTAGAGGGGAGAGTCTCCAGTGGCTGTGTGGCTGGGTCCCTACCTGCACCAGTGACATAGGGCGAGGCTCTATTCTAGTTCAGGTTTGATCTGTTTTAGAACATCCTGATGAAAACGCACACGGAATGCAGTGATGCTTTCTAGCCCAGGAACAAGTGAACATGAAGGATGGAAGATACTTTGCTGGTGGCAGACACTGTGGAAACAAGCTGGGGCTCCTGATAGTTTCATTCAGGACATACGGCACATTCACTCTGGGCGACTTGGGCCCCTTCTGCTTCCTCATTGCATCTTGCCATTTGCTTTACCATTTCTTTTTCTTCCTGATTTTGAGGCTGTTGCTTGCTGTGTAATTCATTAGATTTGTCCCTCTGTCAGATCTTTCAGTTATGCCTTGTGCTTTGCAAAGGCCTGTTGCATTGTCATTTTTATTTTAATGTTGCTCACCAATCTTGTACCATACACAGATTAGACTGCTGTCTGGGTTTTGAATGTATCCAGTCGTTGGCTTTAATGGTGTATTTTATCACAGGAATAATAAAAGTGAACATTACATGTTAAAATAAAGCCATTTACCTGTGAAGTTTGACCTTGAGGGCATTCTCTATTTTCTTTCTCTTTCCTAACCAAATGCAATATGTGTGAGAAACCTGCAGCCAATCTGTATTCCAATTTGCATGCTCCAAGGTAGAGAGAAGCATGATGTACTTCTCTGAGATTGGAAAATTACGCTCTAAAAACAAATTAATTAACTAATAGCTTGAGGGATCACTTCATAGGTGAAAGGATTTCTGTCATCAGGAATCAGATGTATTTGCATTACTCCTCAGTGGCTTACAAATTGTATATGTATTAGTATAATATCAGCTTTCTGGAGAGATTACTTTGCTATGGGTTAATTTGGTAAGTAAGTGTTCTTTGTGGTGTGGTCTTATGTAAGACACAAAATAGCCAAATACTTTGAAGTCGTTGGGTAAAAGGAAGAAGCTCCTTTCCTGTTCTTTGTGGCTGGTACCTAAGAATGATCTGTGGGCCCCTACCTGAGTTAACTGCTTGCACCTACCACTTGCACCTGTAAAAGGGAACCTGCTTAATTCCTCCTGCAAAAGAGGGGGTCCTTCCATGAAAATTTACTATTTTAGCACTGACTACAACCAGAGTTGGAGCATGGGGAAGCCCTGGTCCATGTTTCCCTCCAGAGGATGTTGGAGGAGCAGGTGATATGAATTCATACAGCTTCGACGGAGCTGAGGGTGGTTATCTCCCTCCCTCACACATCAAAGGTAGGCTTCTAAAGCCCAGGGAGTTAATATCTCCTGTGCTGTGGAAGAGCTTGATTACCCTGGGTGCAGAGCAGCTCCTAGAGGGGATGATTACTGCTAGTTCTTCTTATATTAAAATGAGTATTTTAAATGAAGCAGATAAAACAAGAGCTCACAGCTAGATGGTACCTGAGGGCCAAGGAGCACACCCGCTTCCTCTGGGATAATGTTTCCATGTGTTGCCCTAGTTGAAGCATCTGTTGTATCACAGATGTTTAGTTATTTGAGAAGGACTGACAGAGGTCTGTGACAGTCTGATTTTAGGTTAGCTGCCCCCCAGCCCCCAGGGAGCAGGAGCTGCTTAGGGCAACATTCCCAGGCTGATGCTCCCTGGGAAGTGCCTTGTTGGTCCCAAACTTTCCCAAGTACTGTCACCAGGCCTTTTTCCCCTGGAATATTTCAGGGCTGTTTCACCTTGCTTGATTAGGCAATAAAAATTACTTCCTTTTCAAAATCAACTCAAACCACATGAAGATTTTTTTTATATATATTCTGGAACAGCCTCTGTCCATATCATTGGAAGCGATAGGTCTCGGGATGCCGTCTGACCCAGCTCCCTCATGCCCAGACAGTGCACATCACACTTAGATAAGCACTTCGAAGGCAAGAGAGAGTTAATTCTCTGTAGTAGATCAGCTTGCTGTGTGATGGCAAACACGGACACCTAGTGGTCCTGGAAAACAGGGCATGTAAAGGCTTCAAGTTTGTCTCTGGAAAGAGCAGATACATCAGAGTGTTTGTTAACATGTTTTCCCCTAAAAGAAGGAGAGATTTGATTATTTTCAGAGAAAGTATCATAGATAGCATAGTGTACGGGAAAGAAAATTTACTTGGCAAGGAGTAGTGTAAGAACTCTAGGAAAATCATCACATTTGGTAAGATTTGTCAGTGTATGTACCAACAAGCAATCAGGTTTTTCTCTTGTGTGTTAAGTATCTACCATACCAGATTGGATACCATACTACATCAGAAAGATTTTCTACTCCTAAATTAGTCCATAGCAAAGAAATCTCAGTAAATATTAAAGCAATATCTTATTCTTACCATACCTGTGAATATTTGTACTCCAATTATGGCGAGGTTCTGTCAGCATGATGAATGGTGGGTTTGCTGATAAACTGCATAGGTAGGTGCTAAACTGATCTCTTGTGCACTTTCATCAACCCACTGGGCTCTTTCTGCCAGGATTAATGTGATCACTCTGAATGGCCTCAAACAGCTGCCATGGTTTGCTTTGTTTGGTTTTTTTTCTATTTATTTACAAATAATCTTTCAGAGAAATGTTTCCTTCTTCTTCCCCCAATCTAGCATTTCGTCTACGGCAGAGACACAGGACAGGTGAGAACCAGTCCTTGTCCAATGACCCCCTTCTGTAACTGTAAATATCACGTCTGTGAATGGGATTACTTTCACACCTGCATTAGCCAGACAAACCCTGGTAACTAATGCCACTGAGTGGGGAGGCAGGCTGTTCCCATGGGACTGTGCAGTCAGGGCTGCTTGGGCTGTGATAACAGGTTTTGACATCGTACCAGCTGAAGAGTGAAGTCTGTAGAGATGAGAATACTCTCCCCAGTGACTCCCCCATTCAAGCTGATAAGCAGATCTCAGTTCTCTTTGATTTCACAGAGATACTGAACATCTTACAAGACTTCTCTCAACTCAGTAGGATTTAGAAGTTGTTCTTCAAAAGTTTTTTATAATAGGCTTGGGTTTACCTTCATATCCTAACAAATAGGGAGGTTTATGGTATTACACTGTTTTGAATGAGCTTGTTTACTATTCTTGTCTTAATAACTTTTGAATCAGTGAACTAATTTCTATCAAATTTGACACTGGATCTCGAAGATTTCTACATGCTTCAGAGAAGCAAGCAGCACATAGAGAGGAAAGACCCAAAAGAGGGCCCCTAATGACAGGCAGGCAGCAAGAAATCCACACTTCAGAGGAGCATTAAGAGAGAGTCCTCAAACCAGAAAAACTTGGATTTGTGCTCACACCTTTTTAGACACCAAGAATCAACCTCTGAGATCCAAATCCATAAGAAAACGAGCTTTGTTAGCTCTGCTGCTTGTGCAATCACTTCTTCTGTTTTGTTCTGTTGTATACACAAGCGCTTATATATCCGGCCTCAGGTTGTATAGAGCCCATGGTTAAACAGAGACCGGTATTGCTCATGGAGAGACACAGGGTGAGAGGCTGAAGGAAAGCAGCAGGTTGCCAGTGCTCAGTACGGAAGTAAGATGATACATTTATTCTTAGATACAAATCCTGGAAGTCAGCATATAATCAATCACTCTACGTTTATATATTTACACCTCTGTTTTCCATCAGAGAGCATGGGTGGAGCTTTTCTGTTCTGCCCGGTCAGGATTCACCAGTCTCTCTCCCAAGAGGTCCCTAGAGCAAGTTTGGGAAGATGAGGCCATGTTTCTTGCCTTACAAAAAAACTGTAGCTGTTTCCTCACTGCACTGGTGACACGTGGCAATGTGTCTAGGTCATGCTGTAGAGATGTTAGCTGGAATTTGTCCTGCCATGAGGGCACAATGCCAAGGCAGCCGGGGCTATTGCCAGTCTAGAAAGTCACCCCAGAAACTAGAGCAAGAAAAAAAGCAAGGTTTCTGCTGGACACCCACAGCTAGAAAATTCACAGCTGGGAAATTCACCGACAGCTAGCATTCAAAAGGTTACTGGGTGGGTAGCTTTGATTGCTCACTCAGCCCAGCAGAATCAATAAGAAGTAAAGGAAACCAGGGCCACAATGCGTTGAACTTTGACAAAAGAAATTATTAACTTGGCTTCTAAGGCATACATATCCTGTCTTTGCCAGTGTAAATATGATGCAAAGATAATTGCCTTCATCCTGCCCTCTAACTTCTATTCCTGTTCTTTTTTTTTTTTTCTGTTGAACCTGGGCAGTTGTCTGGAGGGTGTGAACTTACCGTGGTGCTCCAGGACTTCACAGCGGGCCACAGCAGCGAGCTGAGCATTCAGGTGGGGCAGACAGTGGAGCTGCTGGAGAGGCCGAGTGAAAGGCCAGGCTGGTGTTTGGTCCGGACCACAGAGCGCAGCCCACCTCAAGAGGGTCTGGTCCCCAGCAGCGCTCTCTGCATTTCCCATTCCCGCAGCAGTGTGGAGATGGATTGCTTCTTCCCTTCAGGAAAAGGTAGGCAACAATCCAGCAGGTTTAAAACTGTTTTGGATTTTCCCTTTTGTATCATGTAAGTGCAAAGCTGCTTGGGCTGCTCTTGCAGTCAGTGTGGGTACAAACTGTTTGGTCGTTAGTGAGTTTCGTTACCAGATCTCTGTGAATTGACACAGCAGTAGCCTAACTCCATTTCCATGAGTAAATGTTTGTACATGTGTGTCTTTTGCTGTGTGGCAATCATTATTGTCTTGAGATTCTGGGTAAAAATAAGACCTTTAAATAACAAAGGGATGGGTTTTAGTGCCTAAAAGCCTAGAGCGGGGGAAAATCATGTTGTACATACACTCAAGTTGCCCTAAATTGTGGATATGTTATTTTATGAGTGCCACGGTGCGCACGACTGCACGGTCTTTTAGTACATCCCTGCTGCCTGTCTATTATTGCAAACAAGCCACCAGTGAGTACTGGTACATTCTATTGACTCGTGAACTGGAGACATTGTGTGTAATGGCACAGCGCAATGGGGAAAGAATCCCCTACAATTAGCGTGCAACAAAATACATCCCTGGTATTATCCTGAGACCTTGGGCTTCACCCACAACGAATGGTGAAATATTGTTTGTTTGTGTGGTGTCTGTGGCCTATTGATGTTGTGTTCTGAGCAATGTGTGTCCTGCATATAGCATGCATGCATCCAGGCACAGGAGACGCTCCGGACTGGTAGACCAGAACCGATTCAGTTCAGCGTGGCCAGAGCAGGTCTCCTTTTGACTGCGCCCCTGCTTTTGGCCACACACGATGCAAGTAAGATCCAGGGAGGAAAGGCTGCTGTTGTCCCACTTCTGATTTCAAGCCCGAAACCTGAACTGGCTTCTTAAAAAAAAATTTTCCCTCTGCATTAAGGGAAATAGAATTTGATCCTTTCTTGTTTGAGCAAGTTAAGCTTGGTGGTTTTGTTTGTTTTGAGAAAAAGCATTGAAAGCGGGCTGTGGTCCCTCCTCGCTCCCTGCCTGTGCTCCCCCTGCGGAGGCCGGGAGCGGGGCACACACCCAGGACAGAGCAGTGCGGTAGGGCCAGGGCCTGCAATCAGAGTTGCCCTTAAAGAGCCATCTGATCCAAACCTGGGGGATGAGAGCTCAGCTTTTCCTCTCCGATTTGATCCCCTCATCAGGTCTCCTTCGGTTAGGCACTTTCTCTTGCCCTGCTTTGCGAGAGGGAGGAGGTGAAGTCAGTGCTGGCTGTCAGTTCTGTCTGCGGTGCAAACTCCAAACGCGTCACGCGCTTCTTAGACCCACTGCCAACTCTCCTCCCTGCCTCATGCCCAGGGCTCTGCCCTGCTTCTGCTGCCACAGGGACCTGCCCTGGTCCTTAGCTGTCCTCTGAGAAGCACTGCAGTTGCTTATATGCAAATTAAATCTGTGAATAAACACAAAGGTAAAGCTAAAAATCAGCCTGATCTCGTAAGAGCAGTTGCTGCCTGGCATGACTCGTAGGAAGTCAGAGATGTATCTGCTGGGTGCATGGTCCAGCATTTGGGTTTGGGTCCTCTGCTGAAGGACGCTGTGAGACACCACTCAAAACTCACTTGAATGCCTTAGGTTGAAGAGTTTCTCCTCAAATGAAACAAAAATAACAAAGAGTTTGCAGGAGCAGGCTGTGGAAAGGGAGGCAGGAAACCCAAGGAGGCTGGAGACAGGGTGTTGCAGGGGCTGAGGACTGGCAGGGGACATGGGGACTCTGTTTCCAGCATGATTGCGTGAGCTTCAGGGCACAACTGCACGGCAGGTATGGCGAGATGGGAACAGTGCCAAGCTGTGGCTCTTGGACCAGAGCTGACTGATGCCTGTGGGACAGGTTATCTCATGTAACACACTGCGACCACTTCCAGGTTGGAGCTGACTCTTGTTCCATCATCTCCAAACAGGTGCAGAGTGTGTCTGGGGCTGGCTGGCTCCAGCCTTGTGTTCATGGCCTTTATTTTCTTTTATCTCTTCCCCCCACTCCAGCCTCCGTTTTCTTCCTGCCCATACCAAAGCTGTATCAGGGAGCCTCAGTATTAATGGGATCTCCAGAAGTGCTGCTAGAAATAATAATAACCACACAATCCACAATTTTGGCCAGAGTACAGCAAATAGGTTCTGTGTCTAATCAGTTCTCCCTCTATTAGGAAAACAGGAAATTGTTTAAACTGCATGAACAGATGCTGGGAATAAAGACAGAGGGGTAACTTCAAAGTTTAAAGGGGAAAATGAAGTAGCCACTGGAAGAGCCTGCTGGTCTCATGAGATGCTGGAAGGATTATCATGACAAATGGCTCCTGACTATTCAGATTCATGTCTTCTACTTCCAGTAGCTGTAGTTGTGGGTTGGACTCAGAGTTCCTTGGTCCAGACTTCTAAAATTTCTGGCCTTTCTCTACAACGCAGAACAACGGCTGGGGGCATCAAATGATGTCCCCTGTCTTTTTCAAGTATGTAAACAAACAGAGCTGCAGAAGAGCAGGTTAATAGATGATTTTTGTTTGCAATTACCAAGACACATACTCATTTGCTTCTAAAAGCACTGTAATTTCAAGAACAGAAGACATCTATACTCAAAATGTAACATTTCTAATAGTAGAATTTGCCATCTATGATAGAAATATGCAGGGTTTTGATGAATATTAAAACATAGTTGCATCTACTTAGTGCAAGACAGCAAATTACTGTGTCCTATTATAAGTTATGGTGGACTATAAATGTAAATCATGTGGCTCACAGAAGCTACCTACCAGCCTTAAAATGAAAGAGTAAAGAAAGTAATGTCAGCCAACATGTGAACAGATGAAGGCTTGCAAGATTTGCTGGGATCTCAGAACATTTTGTAGCCTCCCTGAAAGCCACTGGAAATGTAAAACCAAACTTCACAACTGAACATGTGCTCTGGCTCTTCCTCACTTTTTCACACTATTCCCTTGAAAACAGGTAATGAATTAACATAAAATATTGCAAAAGGAAAAATGTGGTGCAAATAGAAGAGAACAAACCCGAAAGAGAACACTTCCTACATTTTGTAGTGAAATATCTTTACAGATTTCTCTTCTTGTTGATTATTAAAAGCACAGAGACTTCAGAACTGGTCTCCCAGCCTTCCGTCTGACTGCTGGCTCTGTTCCTTTGGAGGATACACATTTGATTTTTTCATGACTTGACTACAACTCAGATTCCAAGTATAGTGCTGCCTGTCCTTCCTTTCCGATGATCTGACAGTGTTTGCAAATACCCTCTCTAAAAAGGCAAACAGGGTTCTGGGATTCACGTTTTGCATGTGATTTGCAGATGATTGAGTAAAAGGAACTTGTCTGCAGTCTCTGTTACTTGTACTCTAGATTTTGTGGGATGGATTTTTTTCTGACTATCATTCCTAGGAAGGAAAAAGAAAGACTTGTGACACTAGGAATGAAGCTCTGTTTCAACAATCCCACATGGCTAATTACAGGAAGTCTGTGACTTTTATTCCTGTCTGTTTTACCCTATAATTGAGCTCTAAGGTACTAAGCTATAAATTTCAAATTAAGAGAGAAATCCACATGGATAGAAAGCAACTTAATGACCTAGCTAATATTCATTAAGCACACTGTGACAGGCATATTCATGGTGTCAGGCTGTTAGCTTTGACTGAGTGATTCCCAATTTGAATTTGGCCCGTGAAACATTTAGATGAAGTCTTGATCTTATGAGCCTTACCCAGCATTTTTCTTGGAACATCAAAGTCACAGTATAATTCATAGAGTGACAAAGGCTTGTTCTTGAAGTAATTTTAAGCAACCTCTATCACCAAAGGAAAAAGAAAGTGTTAAAAAAAAATAGGGTTTTATGTCACCTGTTTTGGACGGATGGTATGTGAAAGGATCCTGTTCAGGGCCCCAGACCAGATCCTGCCCACAGGATGCTTGTGTCTGGTACATATATCTGGAGATGAGGAATATTTTTTTTTAGGTTGCTGTGCAAACATCTTGCTGTGCAAACAGATAGACACTTAACAGCAGGGCTCTGGTGGCAGCAATGGGTCCTTTTAACAGAGCAAACTGAGAAATAGTTGGGTGTCTTCCAACTGAAGAGGGAACATAAGTCTCTGAAGGTGTGTGTTAGCAGGGTGAGCATCTTGCCTGCACTTCTCAGCTGGGTCACATTGGCCTCTGTGCATCAGCTGGGAGAGCACCAGACTTTGGGCAGGAGGGACAGGAATTTCAATGAGGCTCAGGTGGCTGCTTATACATTTAGGGGGTTGCCTACCTGATCTTACAGCCAGTGGCTGGTAGATGTGATGACAGGCTGGGTGGTGAAAGAAGGAAGCTGAATAAGGATTTAATGAGACTGGTGAGAAGAAGATTTTCAATGGTATCAATGAAAAGGAAGCCACACTGAGACCTTCATTTTTGTAAGCCCTCCTTGTGGGAAAGAGCAGATCATTTAATGGATTAGTGTGCAAAGTTACTGAAGCTAATCCAGCTCTTTTTGGAAGTGGAAGGGTCTTTCCTCCAGTTCCTGATCTCAGCAGAATGATCTATGTAGGGAAAAGCATAGCTGTTTCTTCCCATATCTCTGTTTTTAAGAACATCTTGGATTTTAGTGGGGGAAGAGTCTAGGCTGCTATTATTGTGTCCCTGTTCCTGTTGAGTATTAAATTGCAATCTGCATTGGCTCACGCACTTTTTCTGTTGTGTTTCAAACAAGCTCTTGCAAAACATACTCGATCATAATGATTCCTGGTGTCCTGGGGGAGATGTGTGAAGAAGATTCAAAAGTTTTAGTGCATTAAACCTTCAGTTGTCCTTGTAGAGGCTGAGAAATTGTTTTTGTTTTCGAAAGTCTTAATTAAGAGCAGTTGATTAAATTGTTTGTAAGGCTCTGAACTAAAGGAAACATTTCATTAGATAACACAGTTGATTTAACTGGCACATAAACAGGTCATGGGGTTTCTATTAAGCAAACAATGTTCAGGCTCCCATTGTCAATATAAATACGCAATATTTGAATAAAAAAACAAACGCTCACCTCTGTTCCTAATGCCATTCCCACAAGGGTGTTCAGAGTCAAAATTTCATAGTATAGACCGTGTTTCAAAGAGAGGTCATGCAGACCCCTCCTGCCAGCATTTAGTGCCTCATGGCATCCTTGGTACAAGTTCAGGACATGGCTTACATAGAAAAATCACATCAGAAAAGTTTTTTGCTGCATTTTCACTCCTTTTCAATTATGATAGAGCAGCTGGAAACAAGTAGGCTACCCAGTGTTGTATAACATGTCAGGTCTCTGTGGGCTGGCACCAGGGGCTGCTGGGGCCCAGCTTGGGACTGCAGGTCTACCTCAGTACAGAGGTGCAGCTCCATTCAGTTGTGGAAGGAATGGGAATAGCAAAATGAGAGCACTCAAAACCACTTTGCTATTTCAATCAGGTCACCCTTTCCCTTGTTTTTTTCTCCACTGTGTCTCCCTCCTGTCATCAAAAAATGGCTGTTTGTCTTTACTTTCATGGCCCTTCACAGCTTTTCCCCACCATATCACTCCTTTCTACCTCAGTGGACAATGGCTGCCCCAGCACTGGAGAGCTGGTGACACCTTGTTCCCCTGCCTACTAGTATCTTTTGATCCCAGACCACTGTGCTTTCTCCTACTTCATAGTTAATCTGTGGAAGAACTCAGATACCCATAAGTGTCTGACCCTGGTGTCATCCATGCCTACACCGTCTCTTGGACTCCATTATCTCCAAAATAGTAAAAAAATTAACAAATACTTAGCAACAGTTGGCCATATGGGTGATGAAATCTGATTTTTGTTGTTTTCAAGAGGTAGGCCAAGTCCAGCCTGAGAGGATGAGCCATACCTGTGTAGGTGTATTCACATCACTACGACTGTAACTCTGCCTGGGATTTTACCTGTTGGGCACATCAGTACATCAAAACACAAGCTGTACTGGCAAATCCACACATAGTGAAGCCTTAGTGGCAGCATCAGTCCAAGCATCACCTGAGCAACCAGATAAGCTGGGCACAGCCTGACCAAGCATGGCAAATACTTGTCCTCAATGGTAAGTCACAGCAGCTACAAGTCATGGACACACGCCGTTGGAGCCATGTTCTGATGGCTTGTGAACACCCATATTTCTCTGACATGGTATTTCTGCTTCATTATTTTTTTTTATTTTCATTATGGCATCACAAGATATTTAAATCTAGATTCAGCCATGTGGATTTGTATAGGACATATCAGGTACCAGGAAAGTCAGTTATACTTATTATTTCAGCTGCTTTGTTATCTAATCAAAGAAAAAGGGCTCCAGTGCTCTACCTGGAACTTTATTTTTATGGAGAAGTACAATTTTGATTAATGGCTTGATAAAACAGGAAGGGCTATTTTGGGGGAAGTTGCTTTGCTTTTGTACAGTGGATTTTTATTATTTTAAACACAGGAGTCTTTGTTTAAAAGAGAGAAGGCCTGCAAATTTTCGTGTTTACTTTGCCTTTGCTTCCCCTTCTGACAGGGGGTAAAACTTTATCCACCTATTCCCCTGTCAGCTTAACCCCAGACTTCACTGTACATTGTCCATGATAGGTTTTTATTTCAGTGAAAAAAAGAGGAAAAAAAAAGGTAAGGGAAGGAATTTGAAAATGCTGTGGCCAACTGAGCTCATCAAGAATGCCAAAGGGCTCAGCACCTTGTCTGGTAGGGAAACCAGGGGGAAACTCAGCAGTGTTACACCTAGTGCTGTGGTCATAAATTGTCTGATCAGGTTTAGACCATCGATGTTGTAATGTTTGGACACATCACCCTTTTTTGGACCTGATTCCCCGATGTGGGACCTACCTACCTACTTTTCCTGCTGCTTCTTCCATCCTTTTCAGAGATCACCTTTGCTGCATGTGTACCACTAGCAACCTGGGCAGTACAACAAGTAGGGAGAGCACAGGATAAAACTGGGCACAATTCAGTAGCTGATTTTGCATAAAGGTCAGGGCACCTGAGATAAAGGTCCCTTCTGGCATTACAGTCTCTGACAGCTTTATTACTGTGCAACTCATGCTCAGTTTTCTAATGCGTAGCTTACAGCACTTTGGGGACCTTTGCTTCATTTGGCTGGGAGGCTTTCAGAGAATAGGGTTTCCTGGCAGCAAATATCATATTGATCACCTGTATCTTGTCATTAACATACTTGCACCATCATCAGAGGCTGTGACTGAGTATGGGATAGAATTGTTGCCTATCAAGATAATCATTCTGATTTTAGCATCACATTAGTCAAGGCCAGCTGATGAAAAAAGAAAAACAGAGGAAAACTGGCAGAGAAACCCTGATAGTGGTCAAATGGGAAAGCATCAGTGAAAATGTAGTGCAGGATGTTGCCAAACTCTACATGGATCTGTGAAAGGACAGAAACATTCATATTTCAGAAGGGTTGAACACTAGTCTCTGCGGAAGGAAGCAATGATGATGGTGTGTTGCTGCTATGCAGGCTCCTGTCAACACTGCACGGAGTGGTGCTCGTAAGATGTCTATTTCCAATATGAAAAATCTTCTCTCCCAAGATAAAGGGTCATCTGTTTCCTTTAGATATGTTTGTGGGTTTGTTGGAGAGGCAGTTTTTGGAAGAGAGTACAGTTACTTGTTGCAGTGCTTCTGTTTTGTGGAGAGATGGTGGTTTGGCAGGTCCAGGGTTGCGTAGTGGAGCTCAGCATACAGCTGGCCAGGCAGACTGGGTCTCCCTGTCGAGGACTGGAGCTGTAGGGAGTGAGTGGAAGGGCACAGGGATTGCTACTGTAAAGATGCTTTCTCTTATGGCCCCTCTGGACCTGTTTCTTCTCTGCACTTGCATTATTTCTGTTCGTCTGAGTTGTTGAGAGCACCACTCAGGCAGATGTGGCTCAGAATTTTAAGATGAAGCAGAGGAGAATTGAGTCGCAGAGACATAGCCGTGAATTCTCCCAGTTCTTTGATGTTTCTCTAAGACTCTCATATCCTGCTGAAGTTTGCTTGTAAAGTCATTGCTAGATGGCATTTTCATGCTTTGCCATAGGAAAAAAAAAACAACAAACAAGTAAAATGCAGAGTCCATCTCTGCATTAGGCTCAGACCACATTTCCTCCCACAGCTTCTGTGAAAGACCAGGGTCATAAGTTCTCCATGCCCTCCTGGCTCTCCTCCCTACATTTCCAGCCTTTTTACTTAGGGTCAGCACATGCTTTCCAGGCCCAGGTTATGCCAACCCAAATACTCAGGACTCTGTGCAATGTGATGGGATTGTGCTCCTCAGCACAGGTGTTGAGAAGCCCCAGAGCACCCCTTTTTCAGTCCTGAAGAGAAGCAAGAACTTCCCTCCTCAGCTGCACCCTGCTCACAGACAAAGGGGAGGAGGTGCCATCTGGTCCCTGCTGCTTAGGTGATGGTTGTGTGGCCCTCTCCTGGCCCTATAAGCCATCTGAGAGAGGACAGTCTGAGAGAACTTCAGCTGTGCATACCTGGACAAACAAGTCTGCACTGGTATTTCCCAGCTTGTCTTCAAAGACATGCTGGACAACATGTCTTTAAATTTTATTGCTCACTTATTGACGACCTAACAGTTGTGGACACCACAAAGGCCAAAGACAGTTCTAATGAGTAAATATTATACTTTTAATTCATTAAGTGAGATAGTTTTCTTGAGTAATGTGGACTGCACAGCATCCCATATGGCCTGGGGAAGACCAGGGGCATCTTCCATACAAAGGACCCTAAGCCAGGGAAGGCCCATCCTGCACAGTTCACAGCAATTCCAGTGATCCCAGCACATCCTTTCACAAAGTGGTTGAGCTGAGCCTTCCCTTGTCTTAGCAGGGTCAGAGCAGAGAGAGAGGCCTTTGAAGGGACTCCACAAAAAGTGAGACTGAACACTAGTGGTTGTACTGACAAAGGTCTCAGGTTCCTGCTGTGGTACTGAAGTTCAACAGACCAGGTGAGGTATTATCCAAGGCTCTCTACACAGTTACCCAGGGGAGGCACCTACTGAAGATTATCTGAATATGATGCCTGTTTCTTTTTATTAACTGCATAGGAACCTTACAGTTGCCTTCTGTTCCTTCTCCTCCTTGGAGTCGTGGTACCTTGGTGCACTGCAGAAACCAGAGCAAGGGGATAGAGAGTGCCAGACAGAGTACCAGTAGAGAGACAGTTTGTAGCATGAGGTTTTATACTAGCTCTGACCTGAAACCAGCAGCCATAACATCTCCATGCCTCTGCCTCACTAGTGAAGAACAAGCAGCCCAGAGGAATGGTATAAAAATAGCTCCTTGAGTAAAATCTATTTCCTCTGTATTTAATTGTGTGTCTCAAAATACATGTAGCGTGGTGGGAAGGGGGGAGTTGTTCTGTAGCACTTGGCCCTTCGAAGGGCCAACAGGAAGGTCATCCTGAAAGAGCAACAGGAGCATGTGGATGGCTTGCGTCCTGTGTTTCCTCTGAGGCCAGACTAAATTTAGCAGATTCACAGATGGACATCGGACCATAGTCCATCTGGGACTGCGGGGGGAAGAGTGGGATCTGGGTTGTTTGCCTAAGTTTTTTACTGTGTAACCCGCTTCAATGAGCTACCATTCATTATGCTCCTTCTGGTTTTCTGCCTTGCTCAATATGCTGTAACTTACTGCCTGATCCTTTTCTCTGAAATGTTTCAATTTTAAGCATGAAGGAAAAATGAAGTGCTGCTTCTGAGTTCATGCCTGACATCCCTACTAACTTAATGTCAAACTGTGGATGTACTTTTTAATAGCATCATCATAAAGGTTGAACCTATAACTGGTACTTGTAGGAATTGCAGTAACACAAATACTAATGATTGTTGATTTTTACTTCCCCAAAGTTTGCCTCCTCACTTTTTTAGCTTGCAGACAGTTAGACTAATCCTAAATGCAGTAATTGCACCCTGCAAGGCCTGCGCACTGCTAGGCTGGCCCTTCCATTGCTGATCTTAAACAAATATAAAACTTTATGAGTATGTTTTGAAGTGAACTAGCTCTGCTAAAAATCCCATTTCCCTAATCAGTCTAAGCCAGAGATAGGCAAACTGCAATACAAAGCACATGTGTATTAAATAATGTATTTCAAGTAATTGAAATTATGGTTTTGTTTATCTGCTTCAGCACATCGTACAGATTTGATATATTGATCCTGACACAAGAAGCCTGATTTTCTTATTGTTTACACAAGCATTTTGTCAGAGCAGTTATTCCCAGGTTACACGTTTTGTAAAAGACCCTGAACCAATGTCAATTTTGCTTAGTTCAGGTTAATCCCAAATTCTGGAAAGTAGACTTAATGTTGCTGTCGCTATGATGGTCTAAATGTCTAGGGCAGGAGGCTATTTACATAGATGTCAGTGTATTTTTTTCCATTCATATTAACTAGTGTCACAAAAGATACTGTATCTTCTTACAAGTCTCACCATTAACTCCAGAATTGTATTTTTCTTTTCTTTAAGGCAGAGTCCATATTTGACTATATTTTCTTTATATCTGTTCAAATAAGGCTCTCTCAGTTCAGAACAGCTAAAGAACAGTTCCCTTTTTTAAGAAGTTAAACCATTCTTGTCTTTGGATGTCCTGAGCATTTATTAAAAGCTTCTATTTTACATATGTATCCTGTATTCTTCATAAATGTGCTGAATAATTATGGATTCTGCAGAACTGTAATACAGTGAAATAAGTAACTTTTTCCTTTCTAGAGTTTGCAAGATACAACTTAAATTTTACACAGAGTAAAAATAAAGAGAGATAATTGCTTATGTATTGCAGTAAAAGTTGGGATGGCCTCCAGTGTCCCGAAAGGTGTGCCTTCCAACAGCAACAACAGTAACACACTATCCAACACTTCACATAATAAAGCCCTGACTTCTCTTTAGCGAGATAATTTGTAGCTGATGTGTTGGTGGCTCCTGTTTTCATGAAGTGAATCTAAGGTTCCTCATTTCTCACCAATAACATTATACTGCCTAATGTCAAACTACAATTTTTTTTATTTCCCTTTGCTTTTCCAAGCCAAGGAGATTACAAATTAAACAGTAGCACCCAGTGTTCATATTTCAAGGGTGTTTTTCTACTTTCTACACTAGGAAGAAACACTGAAGTCTTTCAACTCAAGATACTGTTTAAAAAAGTATTTTGAGGTCTTCATACATTTCAGTTTTACTCCTCCCAGACTCTACCCAGGTCTTTATTTCCTCTGCAGATTTTGGGGATCTTCAGAATTTTAAGTTAATAGCTGCATTATTCCAAGGAATATATATCCAGTTTCCTTGGAAATCTATGGGAATTGCATTTTAGGTATCAGAGAACAGATCCTGGCCTTAAGAGCCAAATGGAATTCTTCAGAAAAGCAATGAAGAATTTATTAACTCTGCAGGACTCTTACTCAGTGAAATAAGTAATTTTTTCCTCCCACTGACTGCAAAAGTCTAATTAAGTTTCGTGCAGTGTGAAGGAATCAGGGTACTCTTGCTGCAAAGGAAAGCCCTGCTAACCCGTGAAAAAGCTTAGTGAAAGTGTTGTGGTCTGGATGGCAGGGGAAGGTAGTTGAGGCTTTACACCCCGCTAGTTTTCATGGCCTTTGCACATCTGTTTGGACAGATCTGCTGTAGCTGTGCTGGCATACACAGTGCTGCTGCACAGGCCCCCTGCTTTGTACACAGCCTTCACCTTCTACATGTTCTGCAATGTGCAATTTGCTACAGCCTTTCCTTATTTCAAAGATGTGTCTTTCTTCATGCAAAAGTGCAAATAACGCACAGCCCACTCCCCAAAAGCTTGCTGATTGTCATCGTAAAACTTGCTACAGGACATGTGGGCACCACAAAGATGGACCTGATCTCAGCAGCACTGGGAGTTGGTGCTTCTTTCTGCTGAGCAAAAGATAGTTGGCCAGATGGAAGTACCCATTTGTCTTCCACGGGGAGGCTGAATCTCTCTGAGCATCAGATATGTGTCCTGTGCCTACCTGAGCAGCCAGGGTCTACCATAGCTAGTGGAATCACTGAGACCAGGAGATAGTGATGCACCAGTCATATGGCTTGAGGCTTTTGCAGTAAAATCTGAACAATAATGACAGGAGAACCAAGGCAGATCAAGGAACCAGTCTGGGATAAAATGACCTTTTTTTTTCCGCCCAATGTTAATTTTAACATGGATCCATTTGCAGATCACATTCACCTTGAGGCTGCACAAACATTTCTGTTGGCACATGTGAAGTGGCAGGAAGGATCAGGCACCTGAGACAGAGAGAAAAGGCAACAAGGGCTTTTGGCAGGACTGTTGGCTCTTACATAAGAATTAAAGAATACTCCATGACATCATGTACTTGTTCCTCTCACAGAAAGACAACAGGTTTTTCTGTCTTGCAGTGACTGGAACTGCCAATGTGTAGAAGTCCAGCTTTTGGCAATGTCTGTTGGTACCTAGCAGAAGGAGGATTTCTAGAGTATTTGCTGCTAGACTAGCAATTGCTCACTGACGTTCCCAGGAACAACATTGCTGTACAGGGCATCAGCAGCAATCCTGCCTGCCAGAGAGTTAGCATCCAAAAAATGCCATTATTGCTACTATGTAGACACTAAAGAATGAAAGCAGGCAAAGGTGCTCCACACTGATAGAAGCAGAAGGGTTGCTTTCTAGCCAGTCATTCCACCAGCTGATAAAAATAGCGTAAAAAGTACTTTTTCTTTTTTTTTTTTTAATTCTCCACACAGCAGGCTGCCTGTTACATGTGTCCGTGTTATTTATACCTGGCGTAAGTTTCAGTAACAGCTTTACAGATTCTTTTATGTTTGTCTTAGATCAGGTATCGTAAATTAGAAAGCTTTGCCATCCTAAACATTGCCTGGTAAGAATTCCTCTGTATTCTTTTTACCTTAGAAAAAAATAGGGAAGTGGAAAATACAGTTATTGCAATAATTCGGCCCAAATAAGTACAAGCTTTTACAATATTGACATTGAATTTTATTTTAATTCCAGTCCGATTCCTTCAGACTGGCCAAAAAGAGAAAATTTTCTCTCGAACTAGCAAGTGGTATGTGCCAGTTTTTTAATTTTTCTTTTAGCTTGCCTTGAAGCACAATGGTGTTGGATACTGAGTGAGGTGGTGAAAAGCACTTGCAATTTTCTGCAAAACATCTCAGGAAAATAGTCTGAGTATTGCTCTATTTAAAAATAAACAACAACAAAAAAACCCAACCAACCAAAAAGCACACCAAAAAAACCCAAACAACATCAACAACAACAAAACCCAACCAACCAACAACAACAAAAAAAGCACAAAAAAGCCCCACCAAAACAAAACAGGTAACAGCTTACTCTAAGGAAGGGGAAAAGCCATTTGAAGAGAAAATTAACTGTTTTCTATAATCCAAGTGGAACAACCTCAGGAGGTTGAGACAGGCAAGTCAGGAATACTTTTATACTTTTGTTACATTGTTAGTCTGTAGTTGCTGAAACAACAACTCACCTTTGTCACTCACAAGTGGGAGAGGCTCCTGTTCGTCTTGGAAAGCAGGCTGTGATGGGCTGAGATAGGCTCATGATTTACCCACTGAGACCCAACATAGTAATACAGGAGCCAAAACACGTCCAAAAGGCAGCACTTTAATGCTTTGTGTCTTCCATCATGGGGTATTGCAGTAACTCCCAAAGACAGGTCTCTGCTCTAATGGAGATAAGTGCTTCAGGAAATTAACACGAAACCTGCTTTAAATTTTTATTTCACTCTTTTCTGCAGAAGGGTTTGGATTTTTTTTTCTGACCAGGAGCTTGTTCAGGATATGTCCACCATCCAGCATAGCTCTCCAGCAACCAATCAATACCATACTAACATAATGTAGTATGTGGCTCCACTTACTGGACCTCTTACATTAAACTGATCTGTGAGGTGAGGCTCTTTGCTGCAGCCTCATCTGAGTGTAACTCATCTGATGGTACTGCTGGCAGGTCAGATAAGTACTCTCTGCTCACACAATACCTTGCTGAAGCAGTGGAGCCAGTCTGGGGGCAGGTGAACCTGCACTAAGGTCTTGGAGGAAGGCAGTGGGGCAGGACTGTACATCAGCTTCTAACTGTTTTCTTAAGCAGCTCACTATCAGCAAATGGTTACTGCTTAGGAAGAAGCTGTGTATACAGTGGAATTGGTCTTGTGCCCAGGAAACCAGTGGGACTGGACAATGTAGGAATCTGTTCCGAGAAATCTGAGAGGCAAAGTTAGGCTGAAGATAGAAGGAGCACATGTGTTCTGAAGATCTGTTCTGCACCCAAGAGTGGGTGAAACTCTCCTAGATTATACCTATGTGAATATATTGGGGGCAGCTCTTCAGTTCCCTTGAAACAAAGTGAATCACATGAAAGCAAGTGTATGTAACTTATTCTGTGATCTGCTCTATGGCCATCCACCTCGTTCTATTTATTTGACGATCTTTTGAAGATACGTAAGGGCATAAGTCTCCAAGCAATTTCTCTCTTATTTTCATAGGCTCTTCCTTCTTTATAAGATGCAGAGAAAGAAAAAAGATGAGTTACAAATTAGGAAAGAAAGTTAGGCTGGTGTCAGTAGGGGACTTCTGGTGTTTGGGAGAGGTCGGTTGCGCAGTACATAAAGGTGAGGTCCATCTCAGCAAAACAGTCTGGCTGTGGCCTTTTAGACTTTACAGTAGAGTTGGTGGGCCAGGATGCTGTTTGGTCATGGCAACTCTTCTAAGTTGCCATAAACCCATCCCATGATGAAGTCTACAGCAGAGGGACCAGGAATGGTATATTCTAACATTTGCTGAACATATGCCTACATTGCAGTTCAGTGTGGAGTTTGTGCTAGACTGTCTATATTTCTTCTTAATTTGTTTGTTTTAGCTAGTTGAGAATGTTTTTGTTTTACCTACCACTGTGCTGAACTGAGGAGCCAAAAACCTTTCCTTGGAGTTATGCTCTCTTGCGCCAGGAGAGAATATGACTCTATTTATTTATTTATTTTTAATGTATTTGATCTGTTTTAATATCCAATAAAGTTGTTTTTTTTCCAACTGGCAGGACAAAGCTCTGGCTATTTTTAAAGAATGTGGTTCATTTGATTTAATCTAATGGATGTTTAGTGCTGTTGAAAATAGCTGGAGACAAAGCCAAGAATAATGTTCTGAAATGCGCTGGTTGAGAAAGGACTGTTTTGCTCTGCCAACCTGCTTCCCTTCCAGTTGTTTGGATTTACCTGGTTTTGCGAGTAGCATTTTCAGGCAAGATATATCGATTGAGGTCCTTTTTAGTACTAAATCTAAAGGCTGATAATGCCAGAGCCATATTTTGCCATACTCATTTCAAGATATATCAAACAATAACAACTCTTCTTCTTGTTCAGTGTAGAATGTCTAATCTCTGTTTCAGTTCACTTTAAAGGGAACGTGAAATGCTAATATTCTTTATTGTGCATAGGAAAATTGAGGCATGAAATGTTCATTTTGTTCCGTAAAGTCAGCCAGAAAGCAAGTTGGAGAATCAGTAGTGAAACTAGTCATCTAGCATCTACTGGGCTCCTTAAGCTGCTGTGCAAGTCTTGAGTTCTCCATGAACTGAAACAAGACCATAGGCAGGAAACAAGTTCTTCTAAGTCCTTGCTCCTGGTGTTTCTCACCGACTGGTTCTCAGCTTGTTCGTATTTACTGTCCTCCTGCACCATTTGAATTGCTCTGCAGAGGCAACTACTCTCCCTATTAACAAAGCTTAAATCTCATGCGTGTCCTTGCACTACCTGAATATGTGTCTGCAAGTCATATCACGTATTTAAATGATGTATTTAAAACCGTACAAATCCATCTTCCTTTTGCCATCCATGAGTTATTTCTATTAGCTAGTTTCCTACTCCTTCCTCAGAAATAAGGAGCTAATTCTTGAGCTTCATTGGATTAAAAAAATCAATCAGCCATAATATGTCTTACTCTGTGATAGTGGTGCCCATAGGGATGGATTTTCTGAAGAGATCACTTTATACCCTAAAGTAACGAACAGATGCTCCTGACGGCTATTACATTATTCATCTCTCTCTACATGTGATGAGGGAAAGGAAATAGCACCTGTTTCTATAGGAGAAATGTTGTCGCTGCTGTTCTGCATTACAGACCTCCAAGGCAATCTGGGCCAGGCATATTTCACTGCATTTCTGTTGATCCAAATGAAGCCATGCAAGTTTACATCCACTAGTTATTTTGTCCTGTGTTTCCCTCAGATTGGTCCCAAAGATTGTAGCCTAAGAAAATGAAATAGCTGCTGCAGGTATGAGGGAGCACTGAATACAGTGTAAAAATGTTTATGTTCATTCTTCCACCCAAAATTTTACACAAGAGGACTTGGTAAAAGTGTTAGAACTTATTTCCCCTCTACAGCAAAAGTAATTTCTACAGACTCTCTCAGATTTCATATGAAAGCAACTCATATGCCTGGAGCCTTTCTAAAGGTGTACTAAAGAACAGGCAGAACTGATTTCCTCGTCATCGTGACATTACTCTGAGATTACTTCCCTTCCATCACCTGTGTTGTACAGGGCAGCACACTTGGCCCGTGGTGCAGGCACACTGCTTATAGCCTTACCTTCAGGTGCAGCAGGTCAGGACCCTAAAATTTTCTCTGCCACTCCGCTGCAGATAACACAATTGTGTTTGGAGCGTGGTGCCAGATGTTTTCTCAAATAATTCCCACAACTCACGCATAAGTTAGAGCAAGAGCAGGAATGTTTTCTTTGCCAGGGGACATACAGTTTGTTCAGGGATCACAGAGTCACACGTTAATGCACCCTGTCCAATAATAACATGAAAAAATATAATGAGAACGTAGGCAGTGAGGCTGAGGATGCTTTCTAGTCCCCGGCAAGCACTTTCTCACCCTTCACCTATGGCAAGTGGACTGTGCAGATTTCCCCCCACCGTGTGCATGTGATCTCTGCAACACTGCCACTTCCCAAAGACCAAACCGCCTACTTGAAGCTGAAGGCTCAACACAGTTGGCAGCGTAGTTCCCAGGGATGCCGATGACAGCAGTCTTCTTCAGCCAGGGATGAAGCTGAGCTAGTCTGTGTCCACAGCATGTCTTCTCTTCTACTTTATAGGGGCTAATTGATGTGATGTGTTTATTAAGAATATGTCATTCAGTCTTCTTATTCCATGAAATATTTATTGCGTGTATAGTTCATCAGTGAAGATGCACAGATATATGTAACTTTAAGGAGTACCTTTTTAGATATAACCACAATGCTGGTTAACTTTTTAGATATATCCGAACTGTATAGCCTGCTTCCCCCTACAATAATGACTTCCATGCTGTTTTAATTAAGCAATCCGTTTTTCTCGAGGGGGGACCAGCCGACTCCCCCGGGCTCCCCTCCCGCCGCCGTGCCGGGGCTGGCCACCAGGTGTCCCCGCCGAGGCCAGCACTGCCACTGCCACTGGCGTTGGCACTGCCGGGGCACACCCGCCCTGCAGCCCGGGCTGCTCCCGCTGAGACAGGTCCTGACAGTCATGGGAATTTAGAGGTGAAATGCTCCTTTGAGGATTTTTCCTAGTTTCTTGAATGAGGAGTCGTAAAGATTTTCTTAGGATGACTTTTAACACCCACCGAAAGCAGGGCTCTGGCATCCTAGGCACTATAGAGGGACAGCTCCTGCCACAGAGCCCCTATTGCCCAGCCAGGCAGATGCCACATGAACAATGACATGCCAGTGAAGAGCGGGTTTATCTTACCCCTTTTTTCCATTTGCACAAAGCAAGACGAGTTTAGGTGGGAATCAGCCAGCCCATGGGGCAGAAGATGGATGTGGTGAATGGATTAGAAAAGAGAGAGATGTGGTATGAAGGAGAAAGCAGAGAAGTTAAAAGCTGCCATCTCAAAAGAGCCCTGCTGCACGTTTCCTGAGTCTCTCAGAGGCCCTAAGCTGGTGCCTTCTTACTGCCTGGCAGTCACCTTCCTGGCAGCTGAAACAGCCACCCAAAGAACTGCTGCCTGGGCATCATGGCAGGTACAATCGTTCTATAGGGAAAGGGAGAAGTACAGAAGGGTGGGGGTGTCATAGCTGGTTCCTAATCCACCTCTTCCTTCTCTGGCTTCATCTGCGGTTTCTGCTGCCAGTGAGACATACTATCTCCCTGCTGCAGGCACAAGAGCCCAGAGTGTACCCCCAAGACGTTCCCTTGTATCTCCCAGATAGGCAAAGATGCAAGTCAAAGACACAACATGCAGCAAAGTGGAAGCAGCATTCAGCTTTCTTTCATTCTTATGTTCTGAAAAGCACTTTGGTGCTCAAGAGCATTGGTGGGAAAATTCTGTGAGCTCCAGGCTTGTTAGGAGGTTGCCAATGTTCCGGTAAGGCTGTACTCAGAGCAGTTCCTGCAGCACAGCCAGACGTGAAGCAGGAAGGTTTCATATTTGCTGTTGTGGTGGAGGGAGTCTCTCAGGGAGAATCTCCGGCACTCTCCTGGCACCAGGTACTGGGGTCCTTCTGCCAGGATCCTACCTGACAGCTACATGAAATCACCCAGCACAGACCTCCCCCTGGCCAACAGCATCCACTGTGAAGGTGCAGCCTCACGTGGGGTTGTGAGTGCTGTGCCAAAGCTGCAGCCCTCACCTCCTGTCCTCTGGAAATGGCCCTCAGCCCCACAGGAGTCTTGCTTATTCCAAAACCATTATGCAGCAAACCAAAGCCTTAGTCCAGATCACCAGTTTGTGGGGTGGGTACAGCCGTGCCTGCTCAGGCTGAGGTCATAGCGTGCAGAGGCACAAAGCACAGCACATCTACCTTCTGCTGCTCCCTCTCAATATGTATTGATTCCTGGGAGAAGCAGCTTACTGGGTTTGTTCAGCTGTTGATGTGAGAGCGCAAAACTATGCTGCTGCTGCTCTGGAATCCTGCCCGACCTCTCCTACCAGCTGCCTTCAGCAAGGTTCAGGACGTTTTTGGCACCTTCAGTTTTCCATGCTTTAGGTGGGAAATCCTAACACAACAGGCTGGCACCTTCTGAAGCAAGCTGTGCTTCTGGCTCTCGGGCACCTTGGTCCGTGTGTCAGGAGGGAAAGCGTTTAGCCTAGAGTGCTGCAGGCAGGTCTCTCGCTGCAGAAAGAAGGCAGGCAGCGCAGCTGGGATCGCAACAGGGTGGTTGGTATTTTCAGCTAGTTACAGAAAGTTGTAACTGTCACATGCTTAAGGAATGGCGCGGGGCGGGGGGGGAAGTTGTGAGCTTTAAAAAACCCCAGAGCAGTACAAGTTTTGCCCGTTAAAGACTTCGGAGGAAACCCCCTCCACGACACCTCAGAGCTGTAGCAAACTTCCTCCCAGGCAGGTTTTATTTCTCGCTACCGTCTCCGGCCGCCGCCCGCCCGAGCGCAGCTACGGCGTTTTTTCCCCGTGAACGCTCCTTTCCTCCCAGACGGCGGCTGGACCCCGTCTCCCCGCAGCACCCCGCTCCTCCCTCCGCGGCCGGCCGCGGCTGCAGGCGGTGCGCGGGCGCGCAGGGCGCTCCGCCCGCCGCCGCCCCGTTGCATAAGGCGGCGCGGTGGCCACGGGGCCGCCCCGCTCCGCCCCCGGAGGTGCGCGCCCGGCACGGCGGGGACAGCGGCTGGTGGG